>MDKF010960833.1:0-28800 GCA_026770625.1 Nicotiana glauca | reverse complement strand
GGACTCGGAAATTTCTCATTCTTCTACCTTTCTTTATTTTCTAACAGTTTATTTTTAACACAGTGATGCTAACAATAGAGAAGTCTTTTTCTTATGCGAATCATTTTATTCTCCTTTGAAATTATGAATTACTTAATTCAAAAAGGTTTAAGGTAACCCATTCTCCGTCGGGGAAGTTACACCATATACCTATCTAGGTTTAAGAATTTTTTTTTTTCAGATTTGAAGATAAATATTTTCAGAAGTATTTTCTATTAACACGTTCTAAACTTAACATTATTTTGAGAAGTATCAAGGATTCGAAGAATTTATTTTCACAAGTTAAATTGCCATTAACAGCATTTAGCAATATGATAATTCGAATTAATAAAATAAAAGGATAAGAGCTTAGCTTACGTATAAAATAAAGAAGTAGCGTCCGACCGTTTCCTGGTTAGATTGATGTCCAAATATTATTAGCTTTAAACTCAGAAATAGTAGAATATATAGAGAAAATTAAAGTTGAAAAGTTTGAGTCCTCACAGCGAATCCATTGAATAAAACCTACAAAGACATCAAATAATTAAGTTATATATAGTGAATCCTTCCTTTTGCTAATTCGTCGTACATATTGAAGAAGTAAAAAAACATGTAAAGTACGTAGTTCTTACTCATTGACATCCTTTTTGTAACAGTCCGATTGAGATGATAAACTAGGTCAAAACCGTAGGTGATTGCTTGATAAAAATCAGAAAGAGAAATATTATTGTTGTCATGTTGAATGACGTTAGGCCAAGAGGTGAGGGCTATAAGTTCCACTCTGCATCCATCACTGACTTGAGAAGCATTCATTTCACCAATCTTTAAATAAGTCATCATGTTCATGTGTGTGCTTAATTTGCAGCCAGTTATTTCAAGAAATGTAGAAGTCGTAGTATTTATAGCAAATGGACAGCTGAACATGAAGATAGGCTCTGAAACTCTTTTAATAATACTATCTGATCCATTATAATATGAACGAAAACGCGTAGTACTATTATTGTATTGTTGAATCAAGCTGGTACGCTGAGGAGGTATTAGAGAGCATATATCTCGTCTTTGTAAAGATTGATCTAGCAGGTGAATTGTGTGGTTATCATAGTTGATGGCTTGCACATAGAAATTCTTGGAAAATAACGATATGAAGGTCTTGTTACCTTCACAACCTAATTCATATTCAGGAATAAGAAAAGGGTAATATTCTGAATCAGTAATTAAGCGAAAAGGGTATCGTATGTCATGGATATGTCCACAAGTAGAACGGATATGGTAGTGAAATTGGCTCTTCCTAGCACTAATGCTTGTCTGCAGAAAGATGATGATAAAATATTTTAGCAGAAAGGTTCTCCTACACATTTTGTGTTCTGTGCTTCTTTTCTTTTTGTATTTCCACGAAGAGCAGAAAGAAGAAGAAGCTGAAAGCTACACACAACTGAGTTTTTTTTTTTTTTTTTATATATGTATAGTAATTGCAAAGAAGTCTTGAAACGTGTACTTCTCTTTAACAATATATATGTCTCTTCTGGTCCCAATTAATAACAATCGTTTGCCAAATTGAATTTCTCTTCTTTTTCTATTTCCAGAAGAAGACGTTTATTCACATTTTCTTTAATTTACTTGTACCATTCCAATTAGTATAGTTAAGGTAGATACGAAGTATTCTAATGTCCTGTCCTCTCTTGTATTTTTCCTCTCCGCATAATTGGACAATGTTGCCTATCATATACAGAATGCAGTTGATGCGTGCGTAAATCTCTAAGGGGTTGTTTGGTAGGTTGTATAAGAATAATGCGGAATAAGGTGTATTAGTAATGCATGCATTAGTAATGCAAGCATTAGTTATGCAAATATTATTTCTTATCTATTGTTTGGTGTGGTGTATTAATATTATAATGCATTGCATAATTTTTTTTTAAAATAGTTTCTTACAAAAATGCCCTCCATATTCTCTAGCTTTAAGGGACTTTAAGGACAATTTTGTCTTTAATCATGCTAATGCATGCATTAAAGCCTTGGTATTACTAATGCCATGGTTTTCTATGCATTACTTATGCATAGGATAATGCCAAGTATGGTGTATAACTAATACAAGTATTAGTTATACACAAGTTGAAAAAAGGTACCAAACAGTGTATTAGTAATGCATTGAACTAATGCTTGCATTATTTTTTTCTAATACCTCCTACCAAACGACCCGTAACAGTATTTGGATTTTGGAGTTCAATTTCTACCGCTAGCTGTAGTCAGAAAGTTCAGGCGTACAGTATAATCAATGATATACGGAAAAGGGTTGATATGTCCCTCTACTATTAAAAATTATTTAGAATTGCTCTTTGTTATACTATTAGCTGAGAAGAACACCTATCGTCTTACTATTGAAACACATATACCCCTAATATGACGGACCGGACACGTGGCACCCATCCAAAGTCCAAAGTTGTTGGTCCATCTGACCGTAAGTTAAAAGTAACCCGCCCCATGTGCATCCCAAATTATCCAATCTTTTATATGTGTTGACTTAGACTATGCTCAAAGTACATTGTCAGTGAATAGGTCAAATGGTTTTGTGGGTATTTACAAATTTGTTTTTTTTTGTTTTATGATCATATATATATATATATATATATATTTTAGAGATTTACTTTTATATATAAGAAATCTAGAAAGGACACTTTTTAAATTTCAACATTGTAAATGACCATGAAGGCTCATTTCCACCTCATTTCCCCTTTTATTATCCAGTCCAACCGCTGAACATTCAAGTCTAGACTAATTAGGCGATTTATATTTTTATGGGCTAAATTTGATACCCCTAATCATCAATTTTCTGCTACTCCTAAATTTCCAAGTGAAGGAATGTGGGAAACTCTAGTCCACAAATTGCATAGTTTGAAAGAAAATGATATTAAGGAATGGTCATCCAGGCTCATTTGTGCTGAAAAGTCAATCTTGAGAGTTGGACAATATTGCCCAACATATATAGCAGTAGTGATTAGCATCAAACAGAATGCAAATTGATGCATAGTAAATCTCGTATAAGAGTTTTTGCTTACCTCGAAAAATGTGAGAAATAATTAAAGATACTTTGTGGTTTTAAAGATATGTGATTATCGCGACCCGGAATTTCTATCCTTGGGAGTCGTGATGGCGCCTACTCATGGAAGCTAGGCAAGCCAAGAACCTTTGCAATTATAAACCTATCTCGTTTTATACATTATTAAACAATTTAAATTATAGATGAATACGCAATTAAAAGACGACGATTACTAAAAGATAGCGGAAGTCTGAACTAAATATAGAAACAGCGTTTAGAACGTCAATACAAGTTTCTACCCAGCACCTGGTGTCACAACAATGCACGGACTGTCTAGGATTACTACAAATAAGAGTTTGAAATATAAGACATAGTCTGTCTCGAAAACAAATGACAACAGAACATGAAAAAGCTGATAGAAGAGATGACGGGCCTGCGGACGCCAACAAGGCTACCTCGGAGTCTCGTGGACTGAAGGTCGGCTCCCTGACTAGTGCTGCGCACCGTAAGCTGCTCCGACACCTTGATCTGTGCAAAAGAGCACAGAGTGTAGCATCAGCACAACCGACCCCATGTGCTGGTAAGTGTCTGGCCTAACCCTGGCGAGGTAGTGACAAGGCTGGGACCAGACTCCAGATAAACCTATGCAGATATATATACAAATACAATGGAGAAACAAAAGAAATAAACAATTAAAGCTGGGGGAGGGAACATGCTTCAGGGGTAACAGATAGAAATAGAATATCAGGAATAATAGAGGAAAATCTACAGTTTAGCTTCTAACACAGAATAAAGAAATAAAGACAACTTTCATATTCAGCTTATCTTGTTGCAGACGTGCAACCCGATCCCATTTCTCATATCGCGTGGTAGGCGTATCACCCTCTCCCATTTCATTTCTATCTTGTGGTTGGCGTACCACCCGCTCCCATTTCATTTCTATCTTGTGGTTGGCGTACCACTCGCTCCCATTTTATCAATCTTGTGATAGACGTACCACTCGCTCCCATTTCATAATATCTTGTGGTAGGCGTACCACTCGCTCCCATTTCGATTCAACACAATAATACAATAAAATTCCGGCAAGGGAACAAAATAATATAATGACCTCCCGACAAGGGAACAAACAATATAATAACTTCCCAGCAAGGGAACAAAAAATGTCAGATAGAATGTCCCGGCAAGGGAGAATCAGCTATAGCCAATCTTATCCAACTTCTACTTGTCACAATTAATACCAAAACTCAGTCATAACTAAAGTCCACGGAAATAACTAAATCCTTGCTCAGTATCGAGAATCAGTAATCAAAGCTATCATAGGATCATTTGAGAATACAACAATTAGCAATTTAAGACCCACGGTCATGCTCGATACCAACGTATAGATACTCGTCACTATGACTATACATCGTATTCAACACAAAACAAGTAGCAAATATGACTCAACTCATAATCCCTCAAGCTAAGGTTAGACCGAACACTTACCTCAAACTACCACGGTCAAATCAATCCTCAATTACCGCTTTCCCTATCGAATTTGGCTCCAAATTGATTGTATCTATACAATAGCGACTTCAATACATCAATAAATGCTAAACAATGCGAACCCAATGCCTAATTATAGCCTTCCAAGCATTCTTCCCAAAATTCCAAAAATCGACCCCGGGCCCGCTTGGTCAAAACACGAGGTTCGGACCAAAATCAAATCACCATTCACCCACGAGCCCGAATATATAATTTATTTTTAAATTCGACCCCAAAATGAGGGTCTAAATCAAGAATAATCAAAAAGTCCTAACTCTACCCAATTTCCTAATTTCTACCCTTAATCACAAGTTTTAGGCCTAGGATTTCAATAGATGTTGATGGAAAATAAAGAAAACGAGTTAATGATTACTAACTCAAGAGTAAATGGTGAAAGGATGCTTCAATGGTCGCCCTAGAACTTTGGAGAAGAAGAGTTTGAGAATTTTTTATGAAAATCCCGTCACTGGTTCTGTTTTGGAGTTTTAAAATAACTGGGCAAAATTGCCCTTTGCGTTCATGATGGGAATCACACGTTCGCGACGGTCCAAGTCTGAAGAACTTTGCGTTCCCGACACAGCGTCTCTCATTCGCGGAGAATTATCTCCTTGAGCCTCGCGTTCGCGTCCCTAAGGTCGCGTTCGCATAGCTTAAAATTGGAGACCCCTCCCCCTGTACCCTACGCGTTCGCGAATTTAGGGCCGCGTTCGCGAAGGGTTTCCCCCCTCTACTTCGCATTCACGTCCCATATATCGCGTTAGAGATGAAGAAACTAGGATCTTGGGAAAATTCCCTTATGCGTTCGCAAGAGTTCCCACACGAACGAGAAGAACAAAATCCCTGGGCACAATGGCAGAAAATCTGCAACAGTCCTAAGGCCAAAAACCATTCCGAAATACTCCCGAGCCCTCGGGGCTCCTAATCAAACACACGTACTAACTCAAAAACATCATACGAACTTATCCGTGCTATGAAATCGCCAAAATAACATCAAAAACAATGAATCAAACCTCAAAATCAAAAGTTTTTTTTCAAACTTCATTAAGTTTTGAATTTAGAACTCTAAGCCCGAAACAGGTCAAACGACGTCCGATTTTAACCAAACTTCACAGAAACATCTTAAATCATATATAAGACCTGTACTGGGTGCCGGAACCAAAATACGGGCCTGATACCAACACGTTCTAATCCAATTTCATTTCAATTTTCCTTAACAATTTCAGAAAAATAATTTCTTTTAAAAATTCATTTCTCGGGCTCGGGACCTCGGAATTCAATTTCGGGCATGCGCCCGAGTCCCATATTTTCCTACGGACCCTCCGGGCCCATCAAATCACGAGTCCGGGTCCGTTTACCTAAAATGTTGGCCAGAGTAAAATTTATTCATTTTAACATCAAAATTTAGCATTTTCACATAATTTCATATTTAAGCTTTCCAGCTACGTGCTAGGACTGCGCACGCAAATTGAGGCGAATCTAAATGAGGTTTTAAAGGCCTCGAAAGTGTAGAATGGATAAGAAAACAGGTGATGACCCTTTGGATCGTCACATTCTCCACCTCTAAAACAACTGTTCGTCCTCAAACAGACAGAAGAAGGAAGTACCTGAGTCGGGGAACAGATGAGGGTAACGGCTTCGCATATCGGACTCGGACTCCCAGGTCGATGCCTCAAGAGGCTGACTTCTCCATTGAACACGAGCAGAAGGGAAACTCTTAGATCTCAACTGACGAACCTGCCGGTCTAAAATAGCTACCAGCTACTCCTCATAATACAAGTCCTTGTCCAACCGGACAGTGCTGAAATCTAACACGTGGGATGGATCACCGTGATATTTCCGGAGCATGGACACATGAAAAACTAGATGCACGGCTTATAAGCTAGGCGGCAATGCTAGTCTATAAGCCACATATCCCACTCGATCAAGAATCTCAAACGGGCCAATGAACCTAGGGCTAAGCTTGCCCTTCTTCCCAAATCTCATCACACCCTTTATAGGCGACACTCGGAGCAATACCCGCTCACCAACCATGAAAGCCACATCTCGAACCTTACGATCTGCATAACTCTTTTTCCTGGACTGAGCTGTACGAAGCCTATCCTGAATGAACCTCACCTTATCCAAGGCCTCCTGAATCAAATCCGTACCCAACAACCGAGCCTCTCCCGGCTCAAACCATCCAACCGGAGATCGACACCGCCTACCATATAAAGCCTCATAAGGAGCCATCTGGATACTCGACTGGTAGCTGTTATTGTAGGCAAACTTTGCTAAAGGAAAGAACTGATCCCACAAACCCCCAAAGGTAATAACACAAGCTCGGAGCATGTCCTCCAATATCTAAATAGTCCGCTTGGACTGCTCGTCCGTCTGAGGATGAAATGATGTACGTAACTCAACCTGGGTGCCTAACTCTCGCTGAACTGCTCTCCAAAAATGCGAGGTAAACTGTGTACCTCGTTCCGAAATGATAGATACCGGCACACCATAAAGACGAACAATCTGCCGGATATAAATTTCAGCTAACCTCTCGGATAAATAAGAGACTACCACCGGAATGAAATGCGCTGACTTGGTCAGCCTATCAACAATGACCCAAACTGCATCGCCAGCCTATCAACAATGACCCAAACTGCGTCGAACTTCTTCCGGGTCAGCGGAAGTCCAGTAACGAAGTCCATAGTGATCCGCTCCCACTTCCACTCGGGAAGCTCAATCCTCTGAAACAATCCACCAGGCCTCTGATGTTCATGCTTAACCTGCTGACAGTTCAAACATCACGCCACATATGCCACAATATCCTTCTTCATTCTACGCCACCAATAATGCTGCCGCAAATCCCGATACATCTTCGCGGCGCCCGGATGAATAGAATACCGGGAACTATGGGCCTCCTCTAAAATCAACTCTCGAAGCCTATCAACATTAGGCACACAAACTCGCCCCTGCAATCTAAAAACTCCATCATCACCTAAGGTCACCTGCTTGGCACCTCCACGCTGCACCGTGTCTCTAAGGACACACAAATGGGTGTTGATACCCAATTTTTTCCTATGTATTTTTATGTACAAAATGCTTTTAAAATAACATGTAGATACATATATATAAGCATGCACAAGTATTTTGGTATTTTTCCTAATTTTTAAAATCAATTTATTATTTATTTTAGCAGTACAAAACCTAATAATCATTTCCAAGATTATCATTTTGGTGAATAACTTATTATATTCTCATATTTACACCAAAATATATTTAAGGTGATTTTTGTATATTTTTTACAAATTTATTTGGTATTTAAAAGACTAAATTGCATATAATTGCAATTATAGCTTATTTTACGGTTAATAGTATTCTATAATTGTAAAATTGGTTCCAGTATTTTTAGATTAACACTTATATATTATTAATTGGTTCAGTACTTTTAATTTGCTTTTAAAATTATTTTTGCTATTTTTTATAAATAAAAAGAAAAAAACTGGTTGTTTAACATTTAGCCTCATTTATTTCAATTACAACCCATTTTACATTTCAATTTTAGCCCTTAAATTAACCCAATTCTACCACAATTAAACTAGCCCAATTTCATTTTTTACCCGGCCCTGACCCAATTAAAAAATTTGCCCGGTTCCTATTTTTGATCCAGGCCGTTGATCATTTTGATCAACGGCCATAAATTCCCCTTACCATTTTTAACCTCAATGACCTACCCTAATCCCTCATTCTCACCTGGCCCGCCGCTTTTGAATCCCAAAACTCTTTCAAATCCTCTCAACAGCTCTTCGAAACCCTTGCCTCCTTCTACCTTATTTCACCATATTTTTACCGGAATCCATGGCTACTCAGACTATGGACGGTCTGTAGTCACCCCTCTCCACCATTAGAACTTGGATGTTCGAGGTTTTGAAGGCTGACTTTGATGGTTTTCTACCCGATCTTCTCAGATCTTCAGTTCCATGGCCTCTCCGACCTTTATTCCGGCATAATCAAGCCTCAGGAGCCTGATTCCTGACCTCTTCGACTCACGATCTGATTTTTCTTCCAAGCCTTTCTCATTTCTAGGGTTTCTCCAAAACCCTAAGTTGTTCGAGGTTCTTCTCTGTTTATTTTTCTTAGATCTATGGTATGTTTGTGTTCTACTGGGCTTCTAAAGTGTTTTCCCCAAATTTTCTTTTCAAAATCGTTTTTGAAAAAAGTTTTCAAAATATCTTTCTGACTCTTTCTTTATGTGTGTGTGTCTGAGTTATGCTCGTATATATTCTTTTACTTGTCCTTCTACTTTTCTTTTTCTACTATACATGTGCTCACACGTTAATCCGTGTTATGTTTTCCTTATTCTTCTACTATATGTGTTTACTGTTGAGTTCTTTGATTTTTGTTTGCTTTACTAGACTTTGTTCGTGTTCTTGATAAACGTGTTTCATATACTTTTGTTTAAGTTTGTATCACCTCTTTCTTCTGAACTTGTTTAAGTTTTGAGTTTTCTCAAACGTGTTCTCCATGACTATTGAATCAGTTTTCTTTCTTTGTATCATGTCTGTTTGTTTCTCATAAGTCTTTGGAAAAGACTTCTGAGCCTCTACCAAGTGACTTGCCTTCTCGTCTCTATGTCTGATTGAATTTGAAACCCCGGTAGTTAGGGTTTCCTTTGGCAATTTTGAGATAGGGTTCCACTTTGGGATCCTGGACTCTCAGACTCATTGTAAGTCTGCAAACTGGACTTGTACCCTTTCTTGCTTATGATTCTGAACCTCTCTTTGATTAAACTCTCTTCTAAATAACTTGAAAGTCTCTTCTTGATTCACATGTTTGTGTGCTTTATATATGAGAACTCTTCTTTCAAAAGGTTTTTACCAACTAATTGATTGATTTCAAATTCCTTATAATAAGTCATGACTGATTGTTACTGATTTTCTCTAATTGAACCTTCTTTACCTTTCTCGACTTGGTTCATTCGGACGGAGCCTATGACTTTGATTTTATTGGCTGTCTGATTGATTCCCTTTCCTTTTTTTACAAACTGAGTACCAATGGACTTTTGCCTTAAATAAACTCTATGTATTTACCCTTCTTATGCTACTTTGAAAGTTTTCAATCAAAATTCTTTCCTTAATTGTATTCTACTCTTTTGAAATCAGAATCCGTTAACTGAAGGGAGATTCTGTGTGATTAATTGCAAACTATTCCAGTACCTTTCTTACTTGTTTTCTACACTATAAAGGGACTACCCTTCTGCACTTTTAAGACACTTTGAGTTCAATACCTCGAACCTTTTGTTCAATACTTTCAACTTAGTTACACTCTTATAATACTGCTTTGAGTTCTATACTCTCACAACATTCTGCTCTTTCTGAGATATTTTGGAACTTCTGCTTGCAACTTGGCTTTTTCAAGACTACTTTTTCTACTTGTTTGTTTTCCTTGAAACTGGTATGTTATAATTTAACTTTTCTGCCTCTACCATATGTGTTTATTTACAGTTTTTGCAATCTTGTTTACTTCGCTGTTCATGTTCAGTGATTAATGTTAACTATGTATGTTACTCTTTCTTTTCATTTATTGTTTGTTATGAATTCCCTATACCCCCATTCCCTTCTATGTGTTTGAGTTAAGGCTCATGGCCTGATAGTATTCAAATTGCTGCCCAGGTCAGAACCTGATCCTCAATGGATCCTAACTCCTAAGATTTGGCTAACAGGCTGGTCAAGGGTGTGCTAGCACTCCCAATTGCTGGGCATGACCACCAGCCTGCCATGGCCTTTATGCACTTGCACTTACTCTTATACTCTAAGTTCTGCCCCCCTCCTATGAGCCTTGCTTTGGGACATTGAGTTCCCTCTGAACTTGGACATTTGAGGGCTGGCCCTTCCACACTGCACTATAATCTAATTCTGCAATGTATTTGGGGTGTAAGCATTGCCCGGACCCCCTTGAGGCTCTTAAGAAACTTTGACACATCCCAAATAAGAGAAAGGCTTTTGGAAAACTGATCCTGGAAGTTGGTTTATCTCATATTGTTAGACCTTGAGTCTGAATTAGGCTGTTTGGTTGTAGCTTGAATTTTTGATGTAATTTTTATCTTTCTTGATTCATTCGCGTCTTTAATAATTTGTAATAACTATGGGGTTCTAGTGAAAAGGGAGGGTCACTCATGTATGCATACGGGTAGACATCATGTTTTAGGTATTTACTGCTGCAGTCACAGCCTGCTCTTTCGCTTATGCATTTCATATAGCAATCCTGCCTATAAGTTATACATTTCATATAGCAATCCTGCCTATAAGTTATGCATTTCATGTAGAAATCCTGCCTATAAGTTGTTTCATCATTGCATTAGAAATCCTGCCTATAAGTTATTTCATCATTGCATTAGAAATCCTACCTATAAGTTTTCTGCACTTCTGTATATACGTCTGTCGTTAGGCAAACAATCATAGGTTAACATAATAACAAGTTGCATCCTAAATATCATGCCTATAGGATTTTTGCATCCCGATAATTATTTTAAAATCAATAACGCTTAGAAATCATGCCTATAGGAGTAGCCGTCTGAATCTGATTCGTCTATTTCATCTATAAGTCTAAAATCAGCAGCAATGTTGTTTAATATCTACAGAATTTAGTTGGTTCTAAAATCAGTAACCCTTTTTTAAAATCAGTATACTTCCACCTAGGCAAGCAGTAGGTAATTGATTAACTGTGTTAGTCCTCGATAAACTACAGCCAGACAAGGCGTAATTCGGACTTCTCATATGAGAAATATGTGATAAAGCAACCTATCCTAACGCTTTAAATTTAATCCAGACTATAAGAAATATTTGAAGTCATGCTAGATAATTTGCTTCTTTAAGTGATGAGGCCTGTTTGAGCCTTAAATTGCTATGTGTTTCCCTTAACTGTTTTATGTGTTTTGTCTGTCGCATTAGAATTTTGTCCTTTTAAACTCTGAAAAGCCCCAGTTTACTTCGCTTTTAGGACTAGTAGTCCCAAATGCCTCCGGGACTAATAGGATCAGGACGGGTAATAGCATGCAATAAGTAACAATACTATTCCGCATTTTAATACCTTAACGGGGTCGGAAGGGTAGATATGGACATGATGACCGGTGCGCTAATACCACGTGCAACCCTTCTTCCGAGGAGTGATTGCCGGGTATTTCATTGATGTGATCCATATTATTTGTAAACCTAGGACCCCCTTCCCCTTTACTTGTTTTACCTTTTGTTCAAACTATTCCCTTTAATTCCTTTGCTCTCTCTTTATTTCAAACTTTCAATTTACTTGCAATATTATGTGAAAACTCCTTCTATTTGAGCCCTTATTTGCTTACTTGTTATTTAAAGTCACAATTGTAACATGACCGAAAACCACACTAGTGGATCCTGAGGGGTGTCTAACACCTTCCCCTGAGGATAATTTCTAGCCCTTACCTGAACTCTGGTTTTCCAACTCAAACCCTTCTTTAGTGTCCTAATGCACTTTAATCATTAGGTGGTGACTCTTCAATCCAAAACCCAATTCCCAAGAGGGAACGAGTTGTCCTCCCAAATATCATGTACCCGATTTCGCTTTAGAAAAAAAAAGGGTGTGACAGCATGGCAACTCTACTGGGGATTTTCTTTAGGCTTTCACCATTTCATGTTGCTTGTGACTTTGCTGTTTCTTTATTGCCTTTATTTAATGTCTTTATCTCTTTTCTGCTATGAAACTGACTTGGCTCTTTGTTTCTTTTCTTTAATGCTTTCTTTTACTGCTTTCCTTCAATAATGTTGTAATTATGAGCAATTATTGTAATTATTACTTTATGAACGTGCAAATACATGACAACTTGTTTAATTCTTATAATTGCATACTCAACATTATATTCCACTCGTGCCCAACAAAATACCATAGCAACGCTTATAATGAGTGGTTGCGCACTTCCAGTATTATCACACCCTAAATTTGGCAAAGGCGTATTTGCGGTAAAACCAATCGATCAGCGGTGCAGTCGACGGTTCCGTGCCTTTCCCTCTTGAGTTGTCCGCTCAAGGGTACCGGTCTAACACCCCATAGAAACCTTACTCTGTTCAATTGTGCATGCATCACTGTCAAACCTAGCCGAGTCAGTAATGCTGTCCGCATAATAACTCTTTAAGATAGCCTTGTCCAAAGTCCACTGGGTTTCTCTAGAACCCAAACAGACACTACCATGTCTGTGCATTTATTTGGAGAACTAAATGCTGCTTATGCCAATTATTGATATTTAAATAGTCGAGTCTGGCGGGGAAAAGGTCCTAACACTTTGTTTTGCAGAAAATGAGGCACGAAGTCCCCAGATTCGGCATGGTAACCAACATCCACCCAAGGTTGCTAAGCTGGTGGAAAGACCTTCACTCCAGTGATCAGACCCTCGTCCGCAAATATTTGGGAAATTTGCCTTCTCTATTGGAAATCCAACCCGAGAACAAAATCATAGAGGCTGCAACTCTATTCAAGGATGGCGATAGATCTGTGTTCCGCTTCAGGGACCTTGAAATAACACCTTTGCTTGCTGAAATAGGAGGACTAGCTGGTATCCCATAGGAGACTAGGGGTTTGCTTATGCCAGAAAATCGCAAGGGTAGGGGTTTTCTCAAAATGATGGGACTAAATAAGAACACAGACTTGACTTTCTTAAAGGATTCCTACATCCCTTTCGACTACCTATACGAGAAGTACGGCCATAGTAAGTCCTACCGCACTTACCCGGATGAATTTACCCTCACATCACTGGGGCATATCCACAGAATGGTCTTCGTCTTTATGTTATGCTTTTTGGGGATGATAAGTATTTCCTATGAAGAAGGCTAGGATCCATACCAGACTGGCCATGGTCACCAAGACTTTAGTGGAAGGAATTGGTGGGCAGCCTTTTAGCATAGTAGCTATGATCGTTGCTGAGATATACCGAGCCCTGGAAACTGTCAATGAGGGGCCAAACACTTTGAGGGTTGTAACTTACTGCTCCAACTCTGGCTCATGGAGCACCTCCAAAAGGGTGAATTTCGGCAAGAGATTCTGCGCAGAGACTGGGATGATCATATCGCCTTCCATCAGCCAAGGCGAATGAACTATATGCCTAACATGTTTGCTCAACCAGAAGATGCTAAAGGGTGGGTAGAGTTGTTCGAAAATTGGAAAGAGGACCAAGTGCAATGGATGTTCGAATGGTTCCCTACTGAAGAGTTCATTGTCCGATCTCGGGACGCACCGTTTCTTAAACTCATTGGTCTAAGAGGAACTTATCCTTATGTCCCTCTCCGAGTCATGGGGAAGGCAGGAAGAAAGCAGGTTATACCAAGGGTCGACAAAATGAGTCACTTCAGGGCCGACTTTCAAGATTACGATAGCCCATACAAGTGTCAAGCTCAGCATATGTGGAACTGCAAAATCGTCCCGGGAAAGGATTCCATAGAACCAGATAGGTATCATGTTGGATATACTCCATACTATCCAAGCTGGTTGGAAGACGATCATAGTGGGTTAGGACAACCCGGGTTTGTTCAAGGTCACAGGATCATCGACGAAAAGGCTGAAGTACAGGTTAAGTACAACCAATTGCACAAGAGGATTCGGGAATGCGAAAGTGAGCACCGGGAAATTCAAGAAGCACATCAAAAGTTGATTGAAGAATGGAAAGACATGGCTGTCAGCGCCAACAAGCGACTGGGGTATTTGGAGCGGGGTTTAGTGGAGCTAGAAAGGAAGTTTATCCAGAGGATCGAAAACTGCCAAAACTCTGAGGGAAACGAAGGAGGACACTTGGCTAGAGCCAACTTGCTGTTGGGACTACATGAGTTGGTGAAGCTATTCGATGGAGCTAAAGATGCCGAGTCTAGGGGTGTGCATTCGATTTATCGATTCGATTTTGACCCTTATCGATAATTACTTATCATTTATCGATTTGTACATATGCTTACCGTTATCGTTTCAATAAGGTTTTGATTTTTTCAATTTTGATTTATCGATTTTGGGAGCTTATCGATTCGGTTATCGATTACGCCAATAAGAAAATTTGTGGGATTCCACGGAAAGTATATCGCTATAAACGCGCCTAACTAATATGGACAAAAAGAAGCTAAAATAAGACGAACATCATTTATAATATAAAAATTATGTCAACAAGCACATGCAACAAAACTAAAGTAAGGGATCAAATGTATGTCACCAACACTCCAACGGTATAAAAAAACAAAACAAAACAAAACACATCATTATGGCCAATTCTATTTTCCATTAATTTGAACTTCATTCCCTTGATATTTAAATATGATCATTCCTTAAATGTGGTAGAGAAAATAATAGGGTAAAGGAAAGGGTATAGATTAGGGAAAATAATATTGTATAGCCGCTTTCAAAATACTAGAGGAATATATATACATTCTGTATATTATATTAATCTACACAAATAGGTAATTACTCATTTAACAAGAGTCAACAGTCTAGGGGTGTGCATTCGATTTATCGATTCGATTTTGACCCTTATCGATAATTACTTATCGATTATCGATTTGTACATATTCTTATCGTTATTGTTTCAATAAGGTTTTGATTTTTTCGATTTCATTTCGATAACAAATAATCGATTTGATTTATCGATAAATCGATTCAAATGCACACCCCTAGCCGAGTCTGGGGAAGGTCCTTCTGGGACCAAATAGATAGGATTCGTTTCTTTATGCTTTGAATGTAATAAGGCCAATGGCCATTAGTGACATTTTATCTTCTGCTATTTTAGTATCGTTTTGGGATTCGTCTTATTTTTTATCAATAAAATGAGGCATTTAGCATTATAAGTTCTCCGAATCAACTTGTCGCTAGGCCTACCTCGGGAATCAACTTCTCGTACTATGTGTTTAAATATCGCAACATCTTTTTTACAACCTCACTAACTTGTTACCTTTTTGTTTTACTTTTTGTTTTATTCCCCTCCCCAAAGGTTAGTTCGTGCACTCTGGCATCGTCATCATACTCCACAAGATCTAAGGGCCCTCCACCCACTCCTCCTCCTAGTCCCGTCAGAAATAGGAACAAAGGAAAAATGGAAGATTTGAGCAACATCAGAAAAGAGAACTCCGTTGAACGGTTAGAGGTTACTCAGGGTATTCAGGTTTCCAAGGAAAGAGCCTCCCAGCTCGAGCAGAAGTTGTTGAAATTTCAAGAAGAACTGGACCAAGTTCGGAACTTGGCAAGCTTGTCGTTTTCCCTCACCACCCCAGATGTCAACTTTCCCAACACTCAAAACCCCACACCTCCACAAAACATCTCGAAACCACAGAATCAACCCGTTCCCCATTATCACTGCAACACATGCCACACTTCAAACAACACCCCACTGCTTATCCCTGAACTACTGAACTCCACAAATGATCATCCTCACACTCACCACAATACCCCCGTCTATGTAGAAACCATACCACACCCTATTCAACCCGCCTCAAGCACTCCTGAGTCTGATGACAAAGACTCTATTATCAGGAATCTGGTCGTAGAACTCAAGAAGCTGACTAGCCGAGTTCAGGGTGTTGAAGGAAGCAAGGGTATCGAGGGACTGAATTATGAAGACCTTTGCATTCAACCAGATGTCATACTGCTCGAGGGGTACAAACCTCCCAAGTTTGAGATGTTCGATGGCACCGGGGATCCCAAAGTTAATTTGAGGACATACTGCGACAAGATGGTCGGAGTAGTAAAGGATGAAAAGATTCGCATGAAGCTCTTTATGAGAAGTCTGAAAGGGGATGCTCTGTCTTGGTACATTAGCCAGGACCCGCGAAAGTGGACAAATTGGGTAAGTATGGCGTCCGATTTCATGGACAGGTTCGTATTCAATAAGGAGAACGCGCCAGATGTATTCTACATCCAGAACTTAAAGAAGAAACCTACAGAGACATTCCGCGAGTATGCTACTCGTTGGAGATCAGAAGCTGCTAAGGTCAGGCCGGCTTTAAAAGAGGAATAAATGAACAGATTTTTCGTCCGGGCTCTAGACCCACAGTACTATGAACGGTTGATGTTGATTAAAGGCCAAAAAATTTTCGACATCATCAAGCTAGGGGAGAGGATCAAGGAAGGAATTAAAAGTGGTATGGTCACAAACCTTGAGGCTTTGCAGGCAACCAACAAGGCTCTACAGTATGGTGGCACGTCCAAGAAAAGGGACGTAGGTGCCGTGATGGTTGCACAAAGAACCAAATCCCCAATAAAGTACCAAACCTACCCAATATCTCCTCTCACATATCAACCTACCCCAAATTACCAAGCACCCTCGCCTTCTTACCAAGCTCCGCCACCTACTTACCAATCACCTCAATCACCCGCATATCAGCCCACTTCACCCAGATACTCCCAACCTGCACACGTCTACCACGCCTACAACACCCAACAAGCCCACTATCAATCACCTCTCCCTCACCAAAATTTCCCTAGACCCCGATCAAACTTCGACCGTAGACCGCCCAAATAGTATACCGCCATTGCCAAACCTATCGACCAGCTATATGAAAGGCTCAAGGCCGCTGGTTATGTCACCCCTATCCCTGCCATAAACCTCTAAAACCCCTCCCAATGGGTCAACCCCAACAAAACTTGTGCATACCATTCCGGCATGAAGGGGCATACCATTGATGAGTGTCGCTCTCTAAAGGATAAGATTCATACTTTGATTGATAACAAGATCATCGTGGCAAAGGAGCCTGCTCCGAATGTCCGTAAAAACCCTCTAACAGACCACAAGGGTGGAGGCATTCACATGATTGAGATAGAATATGATTGGGACCCCAAGGGATCGATTGGGTTGATAGCAGAAGGTGACGAGCCAAAGAAACCAACAGTCACCCTTAACCCGATTGTGGTCCAGATGTAACCTTCCGAAGACACCGAGGTGAATATGTCCATACCACTTGATCTTGAAACACCATCCTCTGCAAAGATGCCAACACCAATCGAGGTTGAGTTTGGGTCCCCAAAGGCACCGGTACCATTTGAGGTTGTTGTATTACCTCCTAAAGCAAGGTTGCCCATTCTGGTAGCAATGACAGTCGTAACACCGTTCCACCCGAAAGCCATACCATAGGATTACACGACCAAGGCAAGAAGAAAAGGGAAACCAAATACGGAGAAGCAATTGCAACACAGGGCATGACAAGAACCGGCATGGTTTATACCTTGGAGCATTTGGCTAAGTCGAGTAAGCAAGCCTCTGGTCAGTCGACCATCACTGAAACTAGGCCTGACGACTTCTGGAGAAAGATACAAGCCAAAAAGTATTCAGTCATTGATCAGTTGAACAAAACGCCAGCCCATATCTCTATCTTGGCTTTGCTACAAAGCTCTGACGCACATAAGAATGCCTTATTGAAGGTGGTGAGCGAGGCATATGTACCCAGCAACATAACTGGAGGAGAAATGGCAAATATGGTAGGACATATATTGGAAAGTCACAAAATCACTTTCCATGAAGATGAGCTGCCACCGGAAGGGCTGAGCCACAACAAGGCGTTGCACATCACTCTGCAATGCGAGGATTATTTCATCACCAGAGTCTTGATTGACGGAGGGTCCAGCCTCAACATATGTCCGCTGGTAACACTCAGAACATTGGGGAAAGGTCTGCTTGAGATCAAAGACGGGGCCATCAACGTTAAAGCTTTCGATGGTTCCCAAAGGTCCACTATTGGGGAGATTAGCCTGTGTTTATAGATAGGGCCTACTTGGTTTGATGTTGACTTTCAAGTAATAGACGTGTCGTCATCTTACAACTTGCTTTTGGGACGGCCTTGGATTCATGCCGCTAGGGTTGTAGCATCAACCCTACATCAGGCAGTGAAGTTTGAGTGGAATCACCAAGAGGTAATTATTCACGGCGATGGTAACAATCCCATATACAGTCGCCAAACCATCCCGGCCATCGGAGGAAGAAGAAAGATAGGTGGGGAGACCTATCACCACATCGAGCGAGTCAACGCCGTTGATAAGGATAAGTGGTGGGACGACAAGATTGAAAGCATACTGAATTGGTGTGGGTACGAACCTGGTAAGGGACTCGGCAAGAATTTCCAAGGAATTGCTAAGCCCATCAAGCTAAAGAAACATGGTACCACTTGTGGTCTGGGATATTTGTACACTTGGGAGGAATTTAACCACCGGTCACCACCATAGCGCAGTCCTTATTACTCTCTAGAGCAGCCGATACCTCGCTTGGAGCAGACTTTTCAACCAGTCGATGTTATATATGGATCGGAAGAAGAGGAAGCACTGGCAGCAATGAGGAATTTGTTTTTGGAAGATGATAACATGGACTGTTGCATCATTTTCGAGGAGGAGTGGGAGGAAGGCCCTTCCATACAAGCCGTGAGACGAGGAGCGCGCCTCAAAAATTGGTCCATCAGAACCACCAGAGCCCAGAAAGCTTCGGGGTAGCAAGGATGAACAAAGCACCATGCATTAGCTTTATTTTTTGCCAGTTGACTCTTTTCCGCATTTTGATTTTTGAAATAAAAGCTCGAATGTTCAAAATTGTTACGAAATTTATCAAAGCATTTTAGTTTCTTATAAATCTTGCTCTTATTACTTTTTATCATTTACTTTATTTACACAGCATTACTATTACTTATCTTGATGAACCGACGACTGTGACATGCAATGAGACAACGCAACAAACAGATATAGACTTAGAAGAAGATGATATACCATAAGAGGTTGTTAAAGAGGTGGAGGATTTTGAAAATAGACCTAAGTCTAACTTGGATGAGACTGGGGTTGTTAACCCGGGAGATGCAGAAAACGTCAAAGAAACGCGTATCAATGTTCACCTGTCACCATCAGAAAAGGAAGAGTACATGGAATTTCTAAGGAAATATGAGGACATATTCGCCTGGTCATATGATGACATGACTGGTTTGAGTACGTCTATTGTGGCACACAAACTGCAACTGATCTTACATGTCCACCGGTAAAGCAGAAGCTCAGGAAGTTCAAACCTGACATGAGTTTGAAAATCAAGGAAGAAGTCACCAAGCAAGTCAAAGCCAATGTTCTCAGGGTAGTAGAGTATCCAACATGGTTAGCCAACATCATGCCGGTACCAAAGAAGGACGGGAAGGTTAGAGTCTGTGTCGACTATCGGGATCTCAACCGGTCCAGCCCAAAAGATGACTTCCCCTTGCCAAACATACACATCTTGATCGATAACTGCGCTAAGCATGAGCTGCAGTCGTTTCTTGATTGTTTTGCTAGGTATCATCAGATATGGATGGATGAAGAGGATGTTGACAAAAGGGCTTTCATTACACCGTGGGGGATGTATTGTTACAAGATGATGCCGTTTGGGTTAAATAATGTTGGGGCCACCTAAATGAGGGCCATGACTACTATTTTCCATGAAATGATACACAAAGAGATCGAGGTATATGTAGATGACATCATCTCAAGTCCAAGAGATCCACTGACCACATGGAAGATTTGAGGAAGTTCTTCAACAGACTAAGAAGGTACAACTTGAAGCTGAATCCCGCCAAATGTGCATTCAGGGTTCCTGCCGAAAAACTACTGGGGTTCATTGTGAGTCGCCAAGGAATAGAACTGGATCTGTCAAAGGTCAAAGCCATTCAATAATTGCCACCACCAAAGAACAAGAAAGAGGTTATGAGTTTCTTGGGGAGACTTAATTACATCATCCGGTTCATAGCTCAATCTACTGTCATTTGTGAGTCGATCTATAAGATGTTGAAAAAGGACGCCGCTGCCAAATGGACCGATGACTGTCAGAAAGCCTTCGACAGAATCAAGGAGTACTTGTCCACACCACCAATTTTGGTCCCGCCCGAGCCAGGTAGACCTCTATTACTCTACCTTGCAGTATTGGATGGAGCGTTCGATTGTGTTATGGGGCAACATAATGACATGGGGAGGAAGGAGCAGGCCATCTATTATCTCAGCAAGAATTTCACCCCATACGAGTCCCAGTATTCTTTGTTGGAACGCACCTATTATGCTTTGACTTGGGTATCTTAGAATCTGAGGCACTATTTATGTGCCTATACTACATATCTCATATCAAGAATGGATCCCCTGAAGTATATCTTTCAAAAGCCCATGCCCACTGGTAAGCTGGCCAAGTGGAATATCCTGTTAAGTGAATTTGACATTGTTTATGTGACCCAGAAAGTAATCAAGAGACAGTCATTGGCGGATCATCTTACTGAAAATCCCGTGGACGGAGAATACGAACCCCTAAAGACATATTTTACTAACGAGGAGGTATCCTTCATAGGAGAAGACATTGCAGAATCCTATGATGGCTGGAGAATGTTTTTTGACGGAGCAGCGAACTTCAAAGGAGTCAGCATAGGAGCAGTCCTAATATCAGAAACTGGCCAGCATTATCCGGTGTCTGTGAAGCTCAGATTCCCATGCACAAATAACATAGCCGAGTATGATGCCTGCATCATGGGGCTCAAGATGGCCATTGACATGAACATTCAAGAGTTGCTAGTGATCGGAGATTCAGACCTCCTTATACATCAGGTCCGAGAAGAATGTGCAACTAAGAATTCCAAGATACTCCCGTATTTGCATCATGTACAGGAGATGAGGAAGAGGTTCACAAAGATAGAATTCCGGCATGTTCCTAGAGTCCAGAATGAGTTTGCCAATGCATTGGCAACCCTATCAGCTATGATTCAACATCCAGATAAGAATTTCATAGATCTTATTCCGGTGAAGATTCATGATCAGCCAGATTATTGTGCTCATGTCGAGGAAGAAGCGGACGGAAAGCCTTGGTTTCATGATATCAAGGAATATTTGACAAAGGGAGAATACCCAGAACTTGCAAATCCTACTCAGAAGCGCACACTCCAGAGGCTATCTAACAATTTCTTTCGCAACGGAGGAATCCTGTATAGGAGAACTCCTGATTTGGGATTACTAAGGTCTGTCGACGCAAAGGAAACATCCAAAATGTTAGAAGAAATCCATGCTGGGACCTGCGGTCCACGTATGAACTATTTTGTCTTAGCCAAGAAGGTACTCCGGGCAGGTTATTTTTGGATGACTATGGAAACGGACTGCATCCAGTATGTCCAAAAGTGCCATCGCTGTCAGATACATACAGACATGATAAAGGTACCTCCAAACGAGCTTACTGCAACAAACTCGCCATGGCCATTCGCCGCTTGGGGAATAGATGTTATCGGACCTATCGAGCCTGCCGCATCAAACGGGAACAGGTTCATTCTAGTGGCAATTGATTATTTTACCAAATGGGTTAAGGTAGCATCATACAAAGCAGTGACTAAGAAAGTCGTGGCAGATTTTGTCCGCAACCGTATTATTTGTCGGTTCGAAATTCCGGAGTCAATCATTACCGATAATGGTTCCAATCTCAACAGTGACTTGATGAAAGCCATGTGTGAAACCTTCAAAATCAAACACAAGAATTCTACAGCTTACAGACCTCAGATGAATGGAGTCGTAGAAGCCGCCAATAAGAATATCAAGAAGATACTAAGGAAAATGATAGAGAAGCATAAGCAGTGGCATGAGAAGTTATCATTTGCTTTGTTGGGGCACCTCACCACAGTTCGCACATCAACTGAGGCAACTCCCTATATGTTGGTTTATGCTACAGAGGCAATCATTCCCGCCGAGGTAGAAATTCCCTCCTTGAGGATCATATAGGAAGCATATTTGATGACACAGAATGGGTAAAGAATTGCTACGAGCAGTTAGCTCTTATAGATGGGAAAAGAATGAATGCAGTTTGCCAAGGTCAGCTTTATCAGAACAGAATGTCCAGAGCCTTCAATAAAAGAGTCAAGCCAAGACAGTTCACACCGGGGCAACTGGTGTTAAAGAAAACTTTCCCTTATCAAGATGAAGTCAAAGGGAAATTCTTTCCCAACTGGCAGGGTTCATACATGGTTCACCGGGTTATAATAGGAGGAGCCCTCATACTTGCAAAAATGGACGGAGAAGTTTGGCCAAAGCCGATCAATTCAGATGTAGTCAAGCGATACTATGTGTAGCATTTATGATTTCCTTGTATGATGTAATTTGAACTACGCCTGACTTGATTCCCGTTTAAGAGGGGATACGTAGGCTGCCCTATGGGTTCGGTCACAATTCAATAAAATTTCATTTTCCCCGATACTGGAAACTGGGGCAGAATTTTGAGGAGGGCAGAATTTTGAGGAGGGCCCTCAAAATTCCAGAGCAAAAGAGGTTGCAATGTCTTGAACCGCGTCGCAGTTGTCGGTTCATCTAAAGAAAACTATTCTCAATTATGTATTTATGTTATATTTTTTATTAAATCATGTATGACTATTATCGAAATTACTTTGTTTAGAAACGCTGCCCCAATGACATACAACATCGCTGAGAGCAGAGCTAAGAAGGACAAGCGAAGTCCACGGGGATACGAACTAACCTTCCCCTTTACAAGACTCACAATTTTTCTTTGGATGCAGGCACCAAAGCCACAGCCACAAAATCTCAGATATATTTATATACTTACACTTCTCGGGAATACAACTCTCAGAACCATCACTTATCTACAATTGCTATCCGTACACGATATCCCCAGCAGCCACAATATCGTAATCAGGTATCAGCTATAAAGCTATCAGCTAAGAGATTTTACTACTATTTGCTTTTTACTTTTCTGTGCATTGCATAAGGCTACCTTTTTGCCTTCCGAGACTAATCTCTATCTTCATCCTGCATTTTCTGCATTGCATAAGGCTACCTTTCTGCCTTCCGAGGTTAAGCTTTGTCTCCATCTGCATTTTTTGCATTGCATAAGGCTACCTTTCTGCCTTTCGAGACTAAGTTTTGTCTCCATCCTGCATTTTCTGCATTGCATAAGGCTACCTTTCTGCCTTTCTAGGTTAAGCTCTATCTCCATCCGCATTTCTCTGCATTGCATAAGGCTACCATTCTGCCTTCCGAGATTAAGCACTGTCTCCATTTGCATTTCTCTGCATTGTATAAGGCTACCTTTTTGCCTTCCGAGGTTAAGCTCTACCTCTATCTGCATTTCTCGGCATTGCATAAGGCTACCTTTCTGCCTTCCGAGACTAAGCTCTGTCTCCATCCTGCATCGGCTGAAATATCGCCACCTTTATTTAAACTCCGCATGGCTGAAAGATCTCCACCTTATTTTAAATCTTGCATCGGCCGAAATACCGCCACCTTTTATTTACGTCTTGCATCGGCTGAGAGATAGCCACTTATTGCATTTCATGGGCTGAGAGATCGCCACCTTCTGCATCTCATGGGCTGAAAGATCGCCAAACTGTCCGAAGGCATCATTGTTCGGAGGCACCATTTCATAGCCCGAGAACGTTATGTTATGGCCTGAGGGCCCCCATTTTATCTTTTGCATATCATTATTCAAATGCATCATAGTTCAAAGGCATCATTCTCATAGCCCAAGAACATCATTTCATAGCCTGCGAATCCTTCATTATACGCTTCATGGCCCAGGACGTCATCCTAACCGTCCAAAGACAGCATTCATGGTCCAACGGGAACTTGCATCATGTTTAAATTTATGCACGATATATGTTCGCATTGCTCGTTTGTAGGTAAACCGGCTAGCAACGGCCGTCTCAGCAGGAGTGATCCCGCTCTAGTTCCCACAGCCTACTAGACTTTGACCATCTTTCTCAACCTGAATATTGCATCCGTTTTTTTTTTCGAAAATCTCCATCGACATATTCCGCCGATGGATCCTAAACTACATATGGCCTAATTCCTATAATACCAGGGATATGTAGGCAGCTCAGGAACAAGAGCACGGTCAATTTCTTCAAATCGTTTCGTTCGGTCAAGTTGGCCATCATATATTTACCCGACAACTCTTTCATCATTCCCGGGTAAAGAGGGGCAGTTGTTGATACCCAATTTTTTTTCTATGTATTTTTATGCACAAAATATTTTCAAAATAACATATATATATATATATATATATATATATATATATATATATATATATATATATATATATATATATATATATTGTCTATTTTAGCAGTACAAAACCCAATAATCATTCCCAAGATTATTATTTTGGTAAATAACTTATTTTATTCTCATATTTACACCAAAGTATAGTTAAGGTGATTTTTGTACATATTTTACAAATTTATTTGGTATTTAAATGACTAAATTGCATATAATTGCAACTATAGCCTATTTTACGGTTAATAGTATTTTATAATTGTAAAATTGGTTGCAGTATTTTTAAATTAATATTTATATATTATTAATTTGTTAAGTACTTTAAATTTGCTTTTAAAATTATTTTTGCTATTTTTTATAAATAAAAAGGAAAAAACTGACTGTTTAATATTTAGCCTCATTTATTTCAATTACAGCCCATTTTACATTTCAATTTTAGCCCTTAAATTGACCCAATTATACCCCAATTAAACCAGCCCAATTTTATTTTTTACTCGGCCCTGACCCAATTAAAAAAATCAGCCTGGTTCCTATTTTTTATCCAGGCCATTGATCATTTTGATCAACGGCCATAAATTCCCCTTACCATTTTTAACCCCAATGAGCTACCCTAATCCCTCATTCTCACCTGGCCCGCCGCCTTTGAATCCTAAAACTCTCTCAAATCCTCTCAATAGCTCTTCGAAACCTTAGCCTTCTCCTACCTTATTTCATCGTGTTGTCACCGGAATCAATGGCTTCTCAGGCCATGGACGGTCTGTACTCACCCCTCTGCACCATTATACCTTGGGTGTTCGAGGTTTTGAAGGCTGACTTCGATGGTTTTCTTCCCGATCTTCTCAGATCT
This sequence comes from Nicotiana glauca, assembly GCA_026770625.1. Taxonomy (NCBI): domain Eukaryota; kingdom Viridiplantae; phylum Streptophyta; class Magnoliopsida; order Solanales; family Solanaceae; genus Nicotiana; species Nicotiana glauca. The sequence goes on along the minus strand of MDKF010960833.1, from coordinate 3,394 downwards.
TCACTTCCATGGCCTCTTCGGCCTCTATTCCGGCATAATCAAGCCTTAGGAGCCTGATTCCTGACCTCTTCGACTCAGGATCTGATTTTTCTTCCAAGCCTTTCTCATTTCTAGGGTTTCTCCAAAACCCTAAGTTGTTCGAGGTTCTTCTCTGTTTATTTTTCTTAGATCTATGGTATGTTTGTGTTGTACTGGGCTTCTAAAGTGTTTTCCCCAAATTTTCTTTTCAAAATCGTTTCTGAAAAAAGTTTTCAAAATATCTTTCTGACTCTTTCTTTATGTGTGTGTGTCTGAGTTATGCTCGTATATATTCTTTTACTTGTCCTTCTACTTTTCTTTTTCTACTATACATGTGCTCACACGTTAATCCGTGTTATGTTTTCCTTATTCTTCTACTATATGTGTTTACTGTTGAGTTCTTTGATTTTTGTTTGCTTTACTAGACTCTATTCGTGTTCTTGCTAAACGTGTTTCATCTAATTTTGTTTAAGCTTGTATCACCTCTTTCTTCTAAACTTGTTTAAGTTTCGAGTTTTCTCTAACGTGTTCTCCATGACCATTGAATCAGTTTTCTTTCTTTGTATCATGTCTGTTTGTTTCTAATAAGTCTTTGGAAAAGACTTCTGAGCCTCTACCAAGTGACTTGACTTCTCGTCTCTATCTCTGATTCAATTTGAAACCCCAGTAGTTAGGGTTTCCTTTGGCAATTTTGAGATAGGGTTCCACTTTGGGACCCTATCTCAAACTCATTGTGAGTCTGCAAACTGGACTTGTACCCTTTCTTGCTTATGATTCTGAACCTCTCTTTGATTAAACTCTCTTCTAAATAACTTGACAGTCTCTTCTTGATTCACATGTTTGTGTTCTTTATATATGAGAACTCTTCTTTCAAAAGGTTTTTACCAACTAATTGATTAATTTCGAAATCCTATTAATAAGTCATGACTGATTGTTACTGATTTTCTTTAATTGAACCCGCTTTACCTTTCTCGACTTGGTTCATTCGAACGGAGCCTGTCACTTTGATTTTACTAGCTATCTGATTGATTCCCTTTCCTTTTTTTTACAAACCGAGTACCAATAGACTTTTGCCTTAAATAAACTCTTTGTATTTACCCTTCTTATGCTACTTTGAAAGTTTTCAATCAAAATGCTTTCCTTAATTGTATTCTACTCGTTTAAAATCAGAATCCCTTAACTGAAGAGAGATTCTGTGTGATTAATTGCAAACTATTCCCTTACCTTTCTTACATGTTTTCTGCACTATAAAAGGGACTACCCTTCAGCACTTTTAAGACACTTCGAGTTCAATACCTCAAACATTTGGTTCAATACTTTCAACTTACTTACACACTTACAATACTGCTTTGAGTTCTATACTCTCACAACATTCTGCTCTTTTTGAGATATATTGGAACTTCTTCTTGCAATTTGGCTTTTTCAAGACTACTTTTTCTACTTGTTTGTTTTCCCTGAAGCTGGTATGTTCTCATTTAACTTTTCTGCTCTTTGCATCTACTGTTTGTTATGAATTCCCTATACCCTAATTCCTTTCTATGTGTTTAAGTTATGGCTCATGGCCTGGCAGTATTCAAATTGCTGCCCAGGTCAAAACCTGATCCTAAATGGATCCTAACTCCTAAGATTTGTCTAACAGGCTGGTCAGGGGTGTGCCAGCACTCCCAATTGCTGGGCATGACCACCAGCCTACCATGGCCTCTATTCACTTACACTTACTCTTAAACTCTAAGTTCTGCCCCCCCTCTTATGAACCTTGATTTGGGACCTTGAGTTCCCTCTGAACTTGGACATTTGAGAGCTGGCCCTTCCACACTGCACTATAATCTAATTCTGCAATGTATTTGGGGTGTAAGCACTGCCCGAATCCCCTTGACGCTCTTAGGGAACTTTGACACATCAAATAAGAGAAAGGCTTTTGGAAAACTGATCCTGGAAGTTGGTTTATCTCATATTGTTAGACCATGTGTCTGAATTAGGCTGTTTGGTTGTAGCTTGAATTTCTGATGTAATTTTTATCTATCTTGATTCATTCGGGTCTGTAATAATTTGTAATAACTATGGGGTTCTAGTAAAAAGGGAGGGTCACTCATGTATGCATATGGGTAGACATCATGCTTTCGGTATTTACTGTTGCAATCACAGCCTACTCTTTCGCTTATGCATTTCATATAGCAATCCTGCCTATAAGTTATGCATTTTATATAGCAATCCTGCCTATAAGTTATGCATTTCGTATAGAAATCCTGCCTATAAGTTATGCATTTCATGTAGAAATCTTGCCTATAAGTTGTTTCATCATTGCATTAGAAATCCTGCCTATAAGTTGTTTCATTATTGCATTAGAAATCCTGCCTATAAGTTTTCTGCACTTCTTCATATACATCTGTCGTTAGGCAAACAATCATAGGTTAAGATAATAACAAGTTTCATCTTAAATATCATGCCTATGGGATTCTTGCATCCCGATAATCGTTTCAAAATCAATAACGCTTAGATATCATGCCTATAGGAATAGTCGTCTGAATTTGATTCATCTATTTCATCTATAAGTCTAAAATCAGTAGTAATGTTGTTTAATATCTGCAGAATTTAGTTGGTTCTAAAATCAGTAACCCTTCTTTAAAATCAGTATACTTCCACCTAGGCAAGCAGTAGGTAATTGATTAACTGTGTCAGTCCTTGATAAACTACAACCAGACAAGGCCTAATTCGGACTTCTCATCTGAGAAATATGTGATAAAGTAGCCTATCCTAACGCTTTAAATTTAATTCAGACTATAACCAGTATTTGAAGTCATGCTAGATAATTTGCTTCTTTAAGTAAGGAGGCATGTTTGAGCCTTAAATTGCTATGTGTTTCCTTTAATTGCTTTATGTGTTTTATCTATCGCATTAGAATTTTGTCCTTTTAAACTCTGAAAAGCCCCAATTTCCTTCCCTTTTAGGACTAGTAGTCCCAAATGCCTCCGGGACTGATAGAATCGGGACGGGTAATAGCATGCAATAAGTAACAATACTATTCCGCATTTTAATACCTTAACAGGGTGGGAAGAGTAGATATGGACATGATGACCGGTGCGTTAACACCACGTGCAACCCCTCTTCTGAGGAGTGATTGCCAGGTATTGCAATGATATGATCCATATTATTTGTAAACCTAGGACCCCCTTCCCCTTTACTTGTTTTACCTTTTGTTCAAACTATTCCCTTAAATTCCTTTTCTCTCTCTTTATTTCAAACTTTCAATTTACTTGCAATATTATGTGAAAACTCCTTCTATTTGAGAACTTATTTGCTTACTTGTTGTGAGCACGTGATTTTTGCCCTAAGCAAATTATTCCAAAAGTTGCAAATTAAATAATTTTACAATTTT
>MU783885.1:204007-219091 GCA_026770625.1 Nicotiana glauca | reverse complement strand
TTTATTTTTTACCTTAGTATAACTTCTGATTGTTAGAAACTAATAAGTAAAAATAATAATTTCATGAGCTTTCAATTGCAATGACATTTTCAGTAATTCAGAGTTAATAATGTTAGCCTGCGTTGGTTTAAAAATTATGTTTCCTGCTTGATCCTTATTTTAATAATATCCAGGGTTCATAGATAAATAGACAAATAAGCAAATCTGAATATGAAATAAAAATAGAATTTAAGGGTTCTGTTAATTTTTACAATGTTATTGAATGCATTTAGGATAGTTTGAAATCAATACAGCATGTTTTTCGTCTTTTAATTGAATTAAATTTTTGTTTGCACGTAAGGCCCAATGGCCTGGTTCTATGGCTTTAACCTCCGTTCATGCAACTCAGGCCCACTTTCAATAGCTAGTTATCTTACATTTGGGCCGAGGCTACGGTATTTGATAATTATCCTGACTTGTGAAGGCCTGGGCCTGCTTAAGGCCTATTGTTGAGAGACTTTATATAGAATACATATTGGGCTTTTTGAGCCCAAATTTAAAAAATATACTTGGACTTGTTTATATTACACAATAGACTAAAATGCTCACATTAGTAAAGACTTTTCCTTTGTTTTAGAGACAATCCTTTAATAGATAATAGTAGTTACTTTTAGATTGGTCTTTTAATAAAAAATGATGAGATGAGTCTCGCCAAATCAAAAATAAATAATTGTGGGGCCCTTAATAATTGCTTAATAAAAATACTTAAAAATTCGGGACGGGCCGTTTAGCAAATTTCATGACCTTCCCAAAAGATAATAAGGCGTTAGTCGCTTTAGGCAAGATTTTTAATAATCTTACCTTCCTAATACGGGTGTGCATTTCATGCGATCCAAATCCAAATCCGAAAACGTTGAATAAGAATGTGTCAAGGATCCAGGTGCATTTCATGTGACGTGATCCGAAAATACGTTCTTAAACGACGTTCACTTTCTTAATTAATAATTGACAAAAAGCGGTAAATAATTTTTAAAATTGCACTGTAGGTTGACATGTATTAAAATAACTTTTAGCCAAATATAGCAGTTGAGCGACCGCTCTAGAACCACGGAACTCGGGAGTGCCTAACACCTTCTCTCGGGTTAACAGAATTTCTTACCCGGATTTCTGGTTCGCGACTGTTAAACAGAGTTAAACCTTTTCCTCGATTCGAGATTCAAACCGGTGACTTGGGACACCATAAATCTCCCAAGTGGCGACTCTGAATCTTAAATAAATGAATCCCATTTCGGTTGTCCTTAAATTGAAAAAACTCCTTTTTTGTTATACCCTTTCCCGGGGTGTAGTAAAGCCGTAGCAGAAAAAGGAGGTGTGACATGAATTACTTAGTAGAAGCGATATTAGGAACATGAACCATTTGACTCTCCAATGAGTGTAATGAAGGAATAATTCTAAGCGCCACCATATACCTGATGGCTTAAGCTGAAATTCTTTGAAGCAAATGAGAGGAGATCAATTTGATGATTCGTAGCCATATTTATGGATCACAATTTGGTTGAGTGTGGGATTTAAGAGTTTAGTGTAGGTAGTCTTCAACTGAATGTCATTGTACATAGTCATGAAACTTTATTTGATATTAGAAACATGGCACCGTGGTTCAAAGTTCATCTGTTTGGAACTTGCCAGATATGCTTACAAAACTTATCAGATGTGACAGTGTCTTAAATGTTATTCGATATCCAAAGTGGTAGGCATATCCTATGTTGTGAAACTTTTTAAAAGTTACAACTGACAATGGTTTTAATTTCTTCTGTTATACCATATTTCTTTTTTTGTCTTTTTATGTTAAGAATTACTAATATCTTATTGTTTGTTCCAAGTACGTGACTCTTGACTATTTGGATATTCAGAGAGTTCCTTGGTCTTGAGATATGAGGCATTGCTTATGAGAGAGCAAAAAACCACCAGTGATCAAAGACTTCTTGTTTCATATAGTGAGTGGCTCACTTTTTCTGAGCATTCACTGGAAAATGTCTTTTGTTCCACCGCGAAGAAGGTAAATTTCTGTCAAAATTTTGTACTTGTAAGCATATTGCATGTGGAAATGGGCACAGAATAAAACTTCTAGTATGTGCAGTTCGCAGCAAATTTAAGCTCACTTTCTCAGATTTTGATCTCTACTTTACAATTCACTGTATGCTACTGACATGTTAAGGTCGGAGTTATTCTAAACTAAAGTACTGCTCGTACTGTTTCTAGTTCTTCATTTATCTGCATGTAAAGGACTATTTCCAAAATCACAGCTTAAAGGTTCTCATTGTGTGATCATATTTTTCCCTTATGGATATGTTTGTAAATCAGCCAGAAGTGAACTTTTTAATAGGCTCTAGCTGGGTTGGAATAACTAAATTTATTTGATCTGACATTCAGCGAAAATCCCAAAACTCTGGTTATCTATATGCCTCTTGTTGGAGGACATCTCTTTACATAGGCTACATAACTAGGAATTACACTTCAATGCTGAAAACATCTCATTATAATTGGCCCCTTCTCCTCAGCTATGAGTGCTCCTGTTTCTAGAATAGTATGGACAATTTGTGATGGTAGGAATTAGATCAGTAAAGCTACTTAACTATTGCATGTTTATCATCTTGCTGACAAAAATAAACTATGTATTTCACTCGATGCTAACTATTTTGTGAATTACCTTTACATACCTTGTATCTTATGGCATCAAAATCTAGAGATTTTATAATAACCTACAGCTTATAGCGAGCCTATCTCAATATCTGCTTGTAAATTGTACTTTTGCAGGCATGTGAAAAGGTACTTTTATGCTTTGAGATGAACATCGTGATTGACCCTGGAAAAGGTGACTTTGTAATTGAAAAAATTAAGAAGCTTAAAGATATTGCTGTGATCTCGGCTTCTTCAAGATCAGGTATTTTCATCAAGTGTTAACATTTTGTTAAGATCAATCATGTCTTGACCTTCATAGTTAACGTCAGTCATACTCCACTTTGGTATACTATGCTCTATGATTTGCTTCTATTATCATAATTTCTTGTTTACTTAATAGTAGATTACCCCAGACCTCACACGTGAGATTATATTGGGTTGTTGTTGTTAATAGCAGATGAGATAATGTTATGGCTACCTTGTCTAAAAATGTTTCATGCTATCTAGAGCACTCACAATTTCTAGAACCAAATTGTGTAACCAGTTAACACTATCATGAAAGGTCCATTATTTACTAGAGCAGAGTATACATGTACAAGGCTGACTATGGGATGATAAGTTTCACATGGCTTTCAGTTATGTTGTTTGAATTGACTCACTTCGCGTAGCCTTATTTGTGATTCCAAGAAAATATAACTACTCTATGTTCAGTTCCTGTGAAAGTAGTCTGATCTCTTGAGGAAGAATGGAATAGAGCATGTTGCACAGTATGCATCACTCACGTCGTATGCAAATACAAGTATTTTGGTTATTAAATTTTGTAATCCTCAAGAATGGCATCAGTATTTTTCCTATCACGGAATCTATTTTGGTGGATTTGATAAAAGCAAGTGCAAAAAGATTTAACAATGACAATAAGGATGTACTTGAAAACTTTAGAATCTGCTCATAATTACTCAAGGGTAAAAAGGAAGTAGGAAGGATTGCTGTATTTCCTTAGTTTTAGATTTTGGAAAGTACTTTTCTCCCATAAACTAGTATCTTTTAACATATAGCTATTATCTACAATCGCAAATTGCAGCTCCTCTTTCCCGACCTCTTGTGAGTTCTATAACATCTCGTTTTTCGTTCTTCATGTGTGATGAGCTTGAATCTGACAACCATTGCTTTTTATTTTTATTTTTCTAGGGTCCTAGTACCGGACCCAGCTCAAGCATGCCTCCAGTTATTCCAAATGTAGAAAGGCAATCAGGTTATTTCCCAGAATCTCGCCTCTATGCGTGCTTTTGTTTTTAGACTTGAGCACATTGTCTCTATTTCAGCTTGTGTCTGGCTTTTGCTAACTACACTCAACTATTGGTCAAGCCTCTCTGTCTATTTTTTTCAGAATCTCATTTTTCATCTGCTCTCCTACATTTTTTGCAGGGGAAGGGGAAGGAAGACAATCAGCAGAGCCTTCCCGGAGGAGTTCTGGGGAACTTATAAATGCTGGAAGTTTATCCAGGCAGAACAGTCCTATTGAAAATGATTCCACAAGCAGGGATGCTATGGTGAATTTGAGTTATTTGATAAGTAAAACCTTCGTAAAGATAAAGTAAATTTCAAATGCTAGAGGCCCTGAAAGGCCATTAGCGGGAGATTTGTGATGCTCTGACAATCAAGACTTATGAAGCTGTTACAGTGAAATGTGTCTTGGTCCAAGTATTTCATTACTGCTGATAAATCTTCCCAAATATGCTATAACCTTGGGTAAAGATGGTAGTTCGATATTAACTTTGCTTGCACTAAAACAAAATAGTAAATGGTGTTTTTATGGTTTCAAAGTTGTCAAAATTGAAGTTTACTGTTGTGCTACACCACAAGTCTTCAACCCAAAATTGCTTCATCTAAATTTGTGCAAACTTACTTCTTTTCCTTTTAAATCCTATAATGGGATTAATTTGATATGTTCTTTTTTAGTTTCTTGCATGTACATTTAATGTCCAAATTTGGGTCTAGGTAATGTGTTTCTGTAGAAGAACTTGGCTCATGACTAGCATCTTATATGTCCATTATTTTCTTTTTCTTTTTTGATCAATTTATTTAGTCTAGACATTCCAGATGAAAGTTAATGACTTTATTTATTCTCTTTTGTAGGCGGAGCAGATCAAGAAATAGAAGATGAAGGCAATGAAGATCTAGACCTTACTTAAGATGTATTTTGAATTGCTATAGATGAATGTTCTAGGAATCTTTTGTTGTCAATATTTTGAAACTTACTATCTTGAAATGTATTAAACTTATGCACTTGGGGTAGAACATTTACTTTTATGGATATTATTAGCCTGTTGGACGAATATATATATATATATATATATATATATATATATATATATATATATATATATACACACACATACACACACATAGCTATATTTCTGCTTTATATGAACTTTTACAATAGCCTACCATAACCGTTGCCATAGGATGCAAATGGCGTTCCATTAGAATGTAAACCGTTTCAAAATGCCTTCTAAACCGTTCCAATATGTATTTAAAACCGTAGTGATACAAAAATAACTGTTACAATAGTTTAATGAGACCGTTGTTATATCCATAAATAACCGTAACAATAGCTTACGAAAGTGTTGCATTAGATAATATGGTAACGGTTGTGAGCCGTTACATACACATAATAATAACGGTTTTAAACCGTCCCAATTGGAAGGAAAAATCTTTCCAATAGAGAAAAGAAAAACCGTTGCGATAGACGTCTCTATAGCAACAGATATGAAAATCGTTCCAAGAACCGTTCCTATAGCTCTATTAGCACGCGAGCGGATGTGACGGTCTCAAAACCGTTTCAATATCGCTACGGCAACGGTTAATCTACCTACTGGATCAGTTTTCCATGCATTACCATAGACCAATTTTTCAATAGTGTACTTGGGTTAAGCTATGTAAAAACAACCTGAGCGAAGAGTACTTCTACCCGAAACTATGAGCTTGATCCCCCTAGGCGAAAAGGTTCTACCTGGGTTAAGCTATGTAAAAATAGGGGGTGTGAACAATAGTGATGTATGTTGAAAGTAAAAGAAAAATGGAGATTTGAAGGAGCTTACCTTTGGTGATATTCGTTCTTTTAGAATCACCATTCTACATGCTTTGTTCCTGCTTCAAACAAAGAAAATTTGTGAGTTTTCAAAGTGGTGGCCAGTTTGTGGCCTTGATGCCCTTACCGAGACTGGGTGCCCTTTTCAATCTATCTCTTTGCTTCAAACAAGAGCCCTATAAATTAGTCTTGCTATCCCTTCTTTACCTTAGTTTTGGAACATAGTTAGATTGAAAGGGATTCAAAGAAAAACAAACAATGAATTTAGGGAAACGGTATCCTTTTCGGGGAAAGGAAAGGACTTATCGGGAGTACACGCAGACTTCAACGAATATGACATGCCTTTTGGACTGGATGTCTGATCTATGTAAACTTTTTGACTCTCAGAAATTTATCACAACTTTTGCCTCAAAATCGAGAAACCTTGTCCAGGACTGTATCGATGACAATGGCTGTGAGGATCATCTTTTCGATCAGTGGTGCCCTTTGCGGGTTTTCACTATCTGACCTCTCTCATTTCTTTTCTCACCATCGTCTTATAGTGCTCTTTGTGAGTTTTTACTAACAAGACTCTCATTTTAGTTTCTTTACTCAGCATTGCCTTACGATGCCCATGAGGGTTTTCACCATTAAGACTCTCATTTTATTTCTCTCATATTGGTTGCACCAAATCCAAGTAACTGTATCCTCCAATTTTGAACATTCTTGTTGATCGATCGGAAGGACTTAAAAAGGATTTGGGTTAGATTACAACTTTGAAACCTTTCAAGAGAAACCATCGCCGAACTATTGTAACATATGCCCCGATTTTCATTTTTGGGGAATGTAAATTTTTGTTTTGGTGTGACTGAACCCCAGAGAGAGGCTGCCTACATATTCTTTTCGGAATCAAATCAAACGTAGTTCAGGAAAACTTTATTTTTGATTTTCTTTTGTATTTCTGTTTGTTTTGTTTTTATTTTTCTTTCTCTTTCTTTCTTCTTCATTTTTCATTTCATTTCCTTTTTCCTATCTCTTTTTTTCCATCTTTTCTCTTCTTTTTTTTCTTCATTTTCTTCCGTTTTTTTTATATTTTATTTTTCAATAACACTTTCAGGTTCCAAGAAGGGTAATCAAAGAATGGGAGCCGGCTCAAAGGGTTTGCAAAGGGTTGATAGTGTGAAGAAAGCCTTCGTCATCCCAACTGGAAAATATTATAACTATACGGAGGATCCAACATATTACCTTTTCATTGCATTACATTGACAATTGTTTCAGGGACATTACTTTTGATGTGTCCAAAGTACAACACACTCTTTTGGCAGTACTCTTGTTGTAATGTATGGACCTTTCCAATTCTAGAGCCAATTTTCCTTCAGTTGTTCCAACTCTTTGTTTTATTTCCTTAACCTTTATCCTCATTGGGATCTAATCCTTGATTCATTATTTCGAGGTCTGACAGCTTTCAGGATCTGGGCATGAAGTCTGCACGCATGTCATGTTATTGAAATCTGCATTTAACAAAACTAAAAAGAGAATAAGAAAGAAAAATAACAAGATTAAGAAAAGAGACATTCCTGGACAATGAAATATTAATTTCATTTGATTTTTTATTTTTGATTTTTTTGATTTTTTTTGGAGATAGAAGGTTTACGTCGGGGAGTAAGACAATAAAGTAGAACATCCGGATCACACCCTGAGATAATTCGGATGCAGAAAGGATAGCAAGACTGGCTACCGAGACTCCCATCTAATGGGGAACTTTCACGCTTGGCAACTGTTTTTTGACTTTTCTTCTGTCTCGACAATGGATGCAATGGCCTTCAATGCCGAATCAAATTTCTTATTTTCACAAGTTATTCGGACTGTTGGCCCGATGTTATTGTTCATCATATCAGGAGCTTCTTCATCTCAAAAAATAATTCTTTCAGCTTCAATCAGATCTTCAACTGTCCTTTTGAGGGTCCAATAGTCCTCTATATTGTGTCCCACTGCTCCAAACTGGTATTTACATCTAGCATCAGCTCGGTGCGAGGGGAACTCGGGGTTTGGCCGATTCGGGGCTACTGGCTTGATAGATTTATCCTGATTAGATTTTGGAACAAGCTTGAATACGATTCACCAATAGGGGTAAACTGATTCTTTCTGAAAGTCTCTCTTGGGCGAGGATTGTATTGGGGATCATTTGGTTGAGGATTATACGGAGCTTGGTAAAGATGGACATTTCTGGGAGATGAAGCTCGGTTTTGTGTATAATATTGTGGTTGCGGGTAAGGTTGCGTATTATCACCACATAAGGAGGCGGTGCCACGGCATATGAAACATCTTGAAGGGGATAATAGTGTTGAAGGACTTCAGGAAGCATATATGATTGGCCGAATGACCTGCGGGCCCCCTCGAGCTTGAAGCTATCTCGGCTCCCTCTTCTTTTATGTTTCTCACTCTTTTTTTTTTTTTTTAAATCTTTCTCTTTTTCCTTTTTTTTACTCAATATTTTCTTCATTCTTTTTGTTTTTCTTTTGTTTATTTTGTTCTTCTTCTTTTGTTTCATTTTTTTTCACTTAGTTTGTTTATGACTATGATCGAATCTAATGGGGATTGCCTACGTATCATGACACTGCATGAATCAGATCATTACGTAGTTCAGAAAGATTGAGAATAGAGTAAATAAACTAACTTTCTTTTTCTTTTTTTTTTTTTTGGAATTTTTGAAAGAAATGCTTTAAAAGAAGAAAGAAAATATTTTTTGATTTTTGTTTTTTCTTTTATTTTTTAAAGAAAGACTTCTAAATATTTCTTTTCTTTTGATTGGAACTTTGAGAATTTCAAAAGTAAGAAGAAAATATTTAATTTTTATTTGTTTTCTCTTTTTATAAAAAATAAAGAATATTTTTTGGATTTTGGAAGTTGTCTCTTAATTTTCGGAAGAGGGACTTTTAAGAAAAATACTTTAAATTTCTGAGCCTTTTTTATTTACAAAGTACTTCTAAAGACAAGCAAAAAGATATTTTTTGGACTTCATTTTTTTCAATTTTTTTTATTGACATTTATGAAAGAAAGACATCTAAGAAGTATTTTTTGGGTGGTTTTTGTTTCTGATTTTTTTTTTTTAAAAAAAAAATCTTAAAAAAAATACTTCAAAATGAACGAAACTCGTATTTTGGACTTCTATTTTTATTGATTTTTCTTTTTCGTATGAAAGACATTAGGAAGAAGGAAACCATTTTTTTGAGTTTAAAATTACTTTTTTTTTTTTATGAATTTTCTAAGGAAAGATTTTTAAAGAAGGGACTAAAGAATTTTTTTTTTTGGATTTTTGAAAATTGGGGCCGGAACAGATGAGGTTTGCCTTCGTATCTCACATCCAGCGAGAATCAGACGCGCGTAATTCGGTCAGTTTTGACGGAACACGGGAAACATGTCACTTGAAAATTTTGGCTCATCTTGAAATGACTTTTCTTTTTCTAGAATTTCGGCAAGAGTTTCAGAATTTTCTAAATACCTACCTCTCACTCTTTTTATTTTTTTTATTTTCTTTTTTCTTTTTCTTTTTATTTTATTTTCTTCCTCTATTCTAGAAGCCGATCAACATGCAAGCCTGAACAGACAGATATACAAGTAGCACGTAAGATGCATCATGATGATCTTTTAATTTGGGTACACCTGTCCTAGACGGACCCAACACCTATGTTAAGTCCCCAAAGTCAAATGAACATGATGCAAACAAACGTTCCTACTTGGGATCCGGCATGCGGCTTTGTTATACTAGGTTTAAAAATTTGAGTTTATTGTTCTAAACCCGACTTACCCGAGCGGACAACTGGGGTCGAAGAGGGGGCAACGTACCGGGGGCATTAAAGTCTGCCCGGCCTTGTTGTTGGCCTAGCCTCGATCTATTTGGTATAATTTCTACAGAAAAAGCGGGCCACGTGCATGTGTGCACTATAAATTCAGAAGAGAGGCATAAGAAGACAGTTTAATACTATTCAAATAATACCAAAGCGGTAAATAGGCGGCAATTAGCACATTAGGCCCAAAAACACAGTAATAACATCAAACTAATAAAGCCAAGTATAAATCACATTACAAGCTCGAATTCTGAACCCTGAACATAAGTTCTGAGTTATAGTTCCCCAGCAGAGTCGCCAGAGCTGTCACACCTCCTTTTTTACGCACCCCGAAAGGTATATAAAGGAGTTTTTCCAATTAAAGTGATATTATTCGAAATGAGATTATTTTATTTATTAGAGTCGTCACTTGGAATAAATTATGATGTCCCAAGTCACCGATTTATTTTAAATCCCCAATCGAGGAAATTTTCGACTTTATTTAAAAGTATGCGAACCAGAAATTCTAGATAAGGAATTCTATTAACCCGGGAGAAGGTGTTAGGCATTCCCGAGTTCCGTGGTTCTAGTAGGTTACTTAGTGATATATACTTGGCTTAAAATTGTTTAACTACTCATTTTTAGGACATATGTGCATTTATCTTTTAACCGCTTTTAATTGAGATATTATCCTAAAACGAGTCACGCGTACGTGTACCCATTTCGTTTGGCGCGTCAAAAATCATGTCACGCGTACGTGTCCACAATTAATAACGTTTTATTAATATTAAAATTGTTGTGTCCGAAGTTGCGCGAACGCATACCTTGGTTTTAATTTTGGAAATCACAATTATATCACGCGACATATACATAATCACACTAATTTGATTAATTAAGAACGGGTAACGTTCGTGAAAAGAGATGACACTTATTCTTATTTGCATTTGGGTAAGCTCCATTGATTTTTCATGTAATTTAATTCCCCTAACATTAATTACTACTTCCACTTCCAATTCAAGTCAATATTCTAAAATTCTATCTCAATTTCGACAAACAATTTGATAGAAGTACAATAATTCATATCAACTAAACTCTCGATAAGAGGAAATATAATCCGAAAAAAAAGAATGACTGCTAGTTAATTCCAACCAATATGTTTAGCACATAAGAGAACAGTTCCAATCTCGAATCGCTCACAGCCGTCTAATTAACTATTATTAACAAACAAATGTCAATTCATTCTCAACTCAAATTCAAGGCCCAGTTGTATTAAATGGACTAAAATCTTTTATTTTTAATTAACCGAAACCCAAAACCTCTTCACGTTATAACATTCTGAAATCCAAACTTTTCTACCTAACGAAGCCTTTCAATAGATCGTAGTGTCAACTAAGCAGTTAAAAATTCCCAAACATAAGTCACGCTAAAGGGTATTTGAAAATAGCAATTTAAGAAGCAATCTTTATTTCTCTAACTAATACTTCAAAATCTATCATATATACACATATTTAGACATGGCTCATACATGGATAAAAATAAATAAGCAAAGCAGGTTCTGTCACTAAAAAAAAAGAAATTGAAATGAAATCAAACACATGATTAAAAAAAAAAAATGGCATTCCAATAATAAACCAGTGCTACTATCGCAAGATCCAAAAGCAATAAAAGCAAACAAATAAGATAGAGATGAACCTTCAGTAGCCACAACTTCAATTCAATTTATAAACTTTCCAGTTTGGTTTACACAACGAGCAAATAGTTATTCCGAAAATGCTAAGATGCCGAACTCGCTACCGGAGCTCGAATAGTAAACCGGCGGCACCGAAACCTCGAACGCGGCCTCAAGTTTCAGCCTTTTATACCTTTTATAACTCAACCAATATGAGGAGACAAAATAGGAATCTTGCTGTTTTTCTAAAAGCTGGTTTATGGACTGTTTTGCTGTGAATTTTTAACTGATTTTGGAGCTGAATTTGCTGCATTTTCTAACTGATTTCAGCAGGTCTTTGTCTTGTTTTGGGGGTGAATTCGAACTGATTTTCAGGTGGAAAATGGAGCTGGGCAGAAACGAAAACTTGGAGCTATGAATCCATGGAGTTTCAGGTGGTTGAAGGTGATCTTACTGAAAATGGAGGAAAGAAGGTGTAATTTTTTGGTGGCTACGTTTGGTGCTGAGAACGTTGGGTTGTTGCTGGTCTTTGTTTTTTTGTGAAGGTTCAAGAAGGTTGTCGGTCCTTGGCTGTTGGAGTTCTATTTAAGTGTCACTACTAAAAAACAGCCGATTTGCGATTGAATATTTGCGACCGAAAGAATCAGTCACAAATTTGCGACCGATTCAATCGGAATTTTCAAAAATAATATTTGTTATATATTTTTTTTAATTTTTTCGACTATTTTTCCGACAACACTGGTCGCAACGTTTCGCGCAAAAAATCCGGGATAAATTATTGCGACGGATTTAGTCGGAAAGGAAAAGTCAAACAAATTTATTTGACCATTTGCGCCCGTTTCGATCGCAAATTATTTTAAACTCTAATCAAATTATTTTCACTAGACCGCCCAAATGAGNCAAACAATTTTATTTGACCATTTGCGTGCGTTTCGGTCGCAAATTATTTTAAACTCTGATCAAATTATTTTCACTAGCCCGCCCAAATGAGCTAAAAAATAGACAAGACCTAATTTTATTTTAAGAAATCGGCCTCCAAGAGACAAACCCCCCCCCCCCCCCCCCGGGTCCCTCTCAATTCCGACGCTGAACACACACACGAACAGAGATGGGAGATTAAGGGCAGCAGTGCCTGAAAACACAGCAAATCTAACCAAAATAGAGCAAAAGCTTAGATAGTAAGTTTCAATCTCCAATTACCTTAATTAGATGTGAGTATATACTTGATTCTTTCAGATATTTACATATTGTTAATTTTAAAAGATTTGAGTATATGAATATTCTCTTTTTACCAGTCAAATCTGCCTCCGTCTGTGACTTACTGCTACCCATTGGTCTCTGTGAAGCATTACCTTATTTGACACACACTGTCAACTATAAAAAACTAGTATGCATTGCCAAAGTGGCGCTTCTGTTTCAATGAATTGTAATATAGATTGAAGCAATTCAGGGCAAGATTGAGGTAACCACAAAGTGATACTCTTGGAAATTTCTGACGTTCAAGGAAAGAAAATGCATAGTTATATCT
The DNA here is from genome assembly GCA_026770625.1 of Nicotiana glauca. NCBI lineage: Eukaryota > Viridiplantae > Streptophyta > Magnoliopsida > Solanales > Solanaceae > Nicotiana > Nicotiana glauca. The sequence continues at coordinate 206,339 of MU783885.1, read as the reverse complement.
TTTCGCGATGCCAACCCTTTTGGCTCCTTAGTTAGGAGTCGGATATAGCTAAAGATCCTTGCGGCTTTGTATTGCCTAACCTCGTAGATATCACGTAATTTGTCCCTTGCCCTCTTAGTTACGTTGTAGACTTTGAAATCCAAAAAAACATGTAATATTTTACTCTAATGAATAACTAGAAGTAACTGTTCAATAAGCAAAGTACAGGGGAGTCGGTTATCGAAAAGAACCAAATACAGTAGATTTAACTGTTTAGCTGGAGGCTGATTAGTGCCAGCTAAATAATTCACAAACTCTCTGTTCTTCTCTTAGGATATTGAAGTGTTTTATGTGTGCTCCAATCTCCATTATGTCTTAATCCTTTCAGGCTGACTTATTCAGTTACTATGTTTCATCAACTTCTCGGGTTTGTTTTCTATCCTTAGTTGAGCTTCTCGTGTTTCCACCTGAATGCACCTGCCAGCTGCTCATTGTGTGTTCTTTTTTTCTATTCTGCACGTGGCGACTTAATCTGGTGATTTGATGCCTTGGATTCCCTTTTAGATCATTATGACAATCCTAACTCCCCCCTCCCCCCTGCTCTTCTCCTTGTTTTTTATAGACAGGAACTGAAGGATTTCATTCCCTTGGAATTTATCAATTCCCTTGGAGTTTATCAATCTCTAAAGAAGCTTCTGAAGCATGAAGGTATTATTGGATTCTACAAGTAAGTGTATATTTGATTTTAAAAACTAGAGTTTGTTGTAGAAGGATTTTTTATTCATGACGCAATGTATTGCAGAGGAAATGGAGCAAGTGTTCTTCGAATTGTACCATATGTTGCACTTCATTACATGACCTATAAGCGGTATCGGGGGTAGATATTGAATAATTACCCTGCCTTAGGAACATGACCTGTTGTTGATCTTTTAGCTGGCTCAGCATTTGGAGGAACTGTAGTTTTATGTACCTATCCCCTTGATTTGGCTCATACCAAACTGACTTATCATGTGCTTAATTTGTTAAAAATGCTTTTGTTTTTCTTCCTATTCTTGGTGAATATCTGATTGTATTTGGTAGTTTTACTACAATAGCTAGTTTTGATCTGATTGGAAGCACTTACAAATTGCCTTGCTTTAGTATGATGAAAAAAGCTGTTTCTGATTTTTTGACTTCATCAAAATGACAATATACCTTGCCACTTCGTTAGATGTGTAGACCATCGTAGCTAAGCTGCCTACTTTATTAAAAACTCATGTAAACACTCAGGTAAGTTGTTTCTCATGTTTACTTTTGCTTAGTAAACATGTCATGAAAAAGTAATAATAATCTTTCCTATTGGTCTAAGCCTCGGTGGAAAGAGTTACCTTGCTTGTGGGAGGTTACACGTATCCCCTGGAATTAGTCGAGGTACGAGCAAGCTTGTCTGGACACGACGGTTATCAAAAAATGTATTAATAATCCATGGGTAACATGTTAATTTAGCTTGCCAATACGACCTGTATTGAGCAAGTGGTATATTAAGCTTGTCAATATTGACCTGTATTGAAAGCTATTCTTTGTCCTTGGTGTTGTGTTGTAGTTTCAAACAAGTGGTATATTGAGTCCATTGCTTGATCTGCCAGCAATTCTTTGCTTTGTTTTTAAAGCCACAATTACTTGATTAGTTCAAGTATTCAATATGAATGTTCTGTTTCTGATAATCTAGTATAGATATTATGCTTATTATCGCTTCCAAATTTATTACACAGATGGATTCTCGCGGTAAAAAAATAAAAAAAATTTAAGAAGAAGAAACACACTTTACCTAGATCAAGTCAGCTTCCTCCACCTATACCAAATACGAGCCTTCTTCCTATGCCTCCTCGTCCTTCCATGCCAGCTTCACAGTCATCTGACTTTTTCAAAGTCCCTCCCCCATCTAGCTCGCTTCAGTATTACTCCCACGTGGTCCTGCTAGTCCGATCGACAGCTCACCACCGATTGCATCCTCGAGCCATCATAGTAGCCAGCATGGCGGTTCATCTTTTGTGCCTCATACATCGGCCACTCAATTATCATCTCCAGCATCATCCACTCCAAGTGTATCTAACTTGGATATTGGAGGCTCTCACGCAGCTGCATCCCTATCTACCAGTACGTCTACAGTTGCTGGTACCGTGAGACATTATGTTGGAGGGACTATACAGTACGATCATCTTTATCGGCTGATTATCATTCCCAGTAACGTCGGGTGAGTTTTTATTCAATTTTCTTTTAAAAACTTTCAATAAAATTTTGCATATAATAAATTTAATGACATTTTATATGTTAAAATTGAATGGTAATTTTATTATAAGATATTCTTAGTTTT
>MU783885.1:189675-203026 GCA_026770625.1 Nicotiana glauca | reverse complement strand
TGTGACTTATGCTGAGGTCTTTGCAGAGACCCACAAGAAGAAGAAGAAGGATGGCACAAGAGAAGGATGGATCGAACCGCGTGCTTTAGAGACATTTGTATTATCCAAACACCAACACTATTATTTTTCCTTCTTGGTTTATTTTATTTATATAACGTGTATTATTTTATTTTTCAGGATAAGTGTCATATTGATCTTGATGCATGGCAACAAACTCAACCTGAAGGAACTCAGCCGACCCCGGAGGATATGACTGCAATTTGGACACAAACGGCTGGTGGCGTGAATAAAGGTATAAATTTTATGTAAATATTTATTTTGGTATTAATTTGAAAGTTGCTTGTTTGTTTTCTTACTTCTTTTACTTTCTTTTCTTTATTTCTCGTGAAAATAATAAAATAAAGGTCGAGTCTACGGGATTGGAGTTAGCCATCCTCCAGTCGTCCACCAACAGTATTATTCACTGGGGCATCAGTTTCCCAAGAAGACATGGAATCTATGCGTCAAAAAGTGGATCAAATGTCGCAAGAACTTCAAAAAACTAAGGCTTTGATCCAAAAATTATTTATAAAAAAAAAAAAGCAAGAAAAGAGATGCAATGAAGTCTGAGTCTGAGTATGAGGAGGAGATTGAATCTGAATAGGCTATTTGAATGTTTTATAGTTGAAGTTAGAGGCATGTTTAATCTATGTTGTTTGATAGTTCGCTATTTTATTAGTTGGTTGAATTGTTATAAATATTATTGTTCGCTTTGTAGTAAATATTAAATTTTGGATTGTTATATTAGGTTTTCGGTTAATTGTTAGGTGTTTGGTTGACTGTTTTATTTGGCAGGTGGGTAATTAGAAATACAATAGGATTCTGCCTAAAAATGCCAAGATTTGCGACTGAATCCAACACAAAGTTTACCAGGAATTATCCAAATTTACGACTGATTCAGTCGCAAATTGAAAATTTCTAACAATATGTAATTAATTTTTGCGATTGAATCAGTCGCAAATGGAGAATTTTCAATATTTTTAATTAATTCATTATTATTATTTACGGCTGTTTCACTCAGAAGTTAGCGACGGATTCTGTCGCAAATTTAGCGACTGCTTCAGTCGCAAATTGCTAAATTTCAAATGACCCCGCATTTTTCAAATAGCGATTGCATCCATAGCAATTTTTCGAGTGATTCAATCACAAATATATTGCGACCACGTGTTTTCTGACTGACACTTTTCAGTCGCAAATCGATCGAAAAAATACGATGTGCGACTGATTTGCGATTGTTTTGACGGTCACAAATTTGCTATTTTTTTAGTAGTGTGTAGAGAATGAGGGAAAGTGATATTAGCGGGGAACAAGAAGTGGGGAGCAAATGGGAGTAGACTAAGGACAAGGAAGGCGAGATGAGAATATGGGAAGAGTGGGATGAGGGACCTGCGTGGGAAAAAAATGGGAGCGGAAAAGATGGAGCGTGAAGTGAGTTGTTGGTGAGTCAAAAATTAGGCGCTCACAGCGGCTAGAACTGAACCCGCTACGATGAACATGTCTTAAACCTCGCTCTGATATCACTTGTCAGAGAAAAAATTGCGTAAAATAGCTCTGATACCACATATCAATAACCTTAATCCTAATCGATACTGGATTTAACTTTTCCTAATAACTTCCAGAAAAGGAAAATATTTAGAAATAGATTAATAATATAATTATGCATGATGAGAAAAATTAATTAATTTTAAAAAAAGCTTGGCTACACGAAACGGATTAGAAGACTTTGATGAGTTTTGGAATTGTTTTATGAAGTTGTGCAGTAACTCTTCTCTGTTTTAGTGTTGACAAGGTTGGTCCAAAAAAAATTTGACGTTAGTCGTTTCTTGAATTCTTTATTTAACTCGGGCAAATTAATGAGGAAAAATATATATAGTACGGAAAAGATCCAATTTTATTCCTAAACTATGTTATATGGCTCACTTTTGTCCTCCATTTGTAAATTGGACCAAAAATATCTTCGCCTTTAATAAAGTGGGCCAAAAATGTCCCTCAACTTAACACAATGGGCCAAAAATATCACTCAACTTAACAACCCTCCATATAAGCCATTTTAATCCTACATGGCATCCACATGGCTGTGACATGGCAGCCACATAAGCGGACAACCTTCTAAACCCGCTCCGACCCATTTCCAAACAAAAAACTGTTGTAACATTACACTGTTCAAAACTTTCAGTTTTGCAAAAAAGAAAAAAAAAACTATTGTAACATTATACAAAAAAATCGCTATAAATAAAACATTGTCCAAACTGTCCAGTTTTTCAGGAAAAAAAATGCAGTAACATTAATTGTCCAAAGCTGTCTAGTTTTGCAAAAAAAAAAAATTATAAATAAAACACTTTCCAAACTGTCCAGATTTAAAAAAAACTGCAATAATATTACATTATCCAGTTGTGCAAAAAAAAAATGTTAACTAAACACTGTCCAAAATGTCTAGTTTTTCAACAAAAAAAACTATAATAACATTACGCTGCCAAAAAAAATTGCTGTAAATAAAACACTGTCCAAACTGTCCAGATTTTCAAAAAAAAAATGGTAAGGAAGATCAATGAGCTCCCAAATTTGCAACTACATACAATAACCAAGATTCCTAGATTTGTGAGTTAAAATTATTTGGAAATGGGTCGGAGCGGGTTTAGAGGGATGTCCGCTTATGTGGCTGCCATGTCACAGCCACGTGGATGCCATGTAGGATTAAAATGGCTTGTGTGGAGGACTATTAAGTTGAGGGATATTTTTGGCCCATTGTGTTAAGTTGAGGGACATTTTTGGCCCACTTTACTAACGGTGAGGATATTTTTGGCCCAATTTACAAACGGAGGACAAAAGTGAGCCATATTCTATAGTTTAGGAATAAAATTGAACCTTTTCCGTAGATAGTAATATCCGAGTTCCAAATTAAATGTTAAATTATAAAACAAGATATAAACCAAAATTTTTTAACAAAAAATCAAAGAATAAAGAGAAGGATACACACACATATGTAACATGGTTGTAAATAGCCGTGTATTTAGGTCGGCTTGGTTGGGATTTTTCAAATACCAAACCAAGCTAATTGTGTCAGATTTTTTAATTTATAAGCCAAACCAACAGAAATCGGGGTTTTCAATTTCGGTTTTTCTTAGTTTTTTTGATTTTTTTGGAGGCTTTTGTTTTTTTTTCCTGTAAATTCATAGCACAAAATATATAACTAGTGCTTCAAATATTTAGTCCTAGTAAGATACAAGTACAACTAGATAAGGTGTTTCCTAAGAAAATTACAAGTCATGCATTGTATTAACATATTCAACAACAAAGATAATGAAATGGCATAAACACTATTGAGTTGAATTTCATTTGTTAGCTAGCATTACTATTAATTTAGTTTTGGTTTAAACTTTGTTTCGAGTTATTAAAATCTATAACGTATAAAACTTGTTGAACCATTCAAAAATTCTTAGTCTAAGTTTAAAACAATATATTAAAAGACTTTATGAAAAATTTAAGAGATATTTATATATTATATTGCCATTTTTAAAAATAGTGTACATATAATGTCCAGTTAATTTGATTTTGATTTGACATTGTTTTAGTTAAAATCAAACCAAACCAAACAAATTATGGCCATTTTTTTATATCAAACAAAATCAAATTGAACCATTGATTAGGTTTTTCCTGGTTTAACTCGAACTATCACTTTGATATACTATTTATCGATTTTCTTTATACACCCCTAATTGTAAATAGTGGCGAATCCACAAGAGAAGTCATATTCACTAAACATATGTAAATAATATTTTGGAAAAACAATAATGATATATAAATTTACGTACAGTAGATTCTTGTGATCCAGTCCTTTTTTAAATCCTGCGCATAACGGGAGTTTAATACACCGAGTTATCCTTTTAATAATACTGTATGGATGTATATTAGACAACCACTACTGAAAATAATGAAAAGGAAAAAAAATCAATTAACGACATAAAGCAAAATCTTAAAAACCTCCAAACTCATTTGATAATAGGTCGATACAACTTATGAAAAATCCTGCTTGTACCACTATTGTCGAGTATACTCTAACTCCTTCAAATTTCCTTCAGAAGCATCAATTGTTGGAAGTTTTATCCTAGGATTTTCTGAATTATTTCCATGATATCTTCCAGAAGAAAAAACAAGGTAAAGATCATCTTGGTCATTTTCCAAAGTATAAAGTTTTTGGCCTGCTGCATAGCCACCAAGAAGTTGATATGATCTTTCAGATTGATCAAGAGTTACACAAATATCATCAGTACAAGCAGCAAGTTCTAATTGTGATCTATATATGAAATCCAAAAGTTGTGAAATTTCTTTTTCAAACTCATAAAATGGTCCATTTTGAAAATTAAATTTTCTAAGCTTACATAGGCCTTCTCCCAATTCCATCATAGCTCCTTTGTGATTTTGGTTGAAGAGATGATGGAATCCAACTGCACATTGAAGAATTCCATGAAGTAGTGTTCGAATTGGCTCTTGGGATTCGTTCCATAGGGCTTCAAGAACATCATGACATCTGTAATGTCATTAGACGTAACAAAATCAATTCATTTTTTTAATAGTAATTTTTCCAAATTTAAACAGGTTGTGTCATGATCCATTTGTTGATCCAAAAATGACGAGGCATTTGCCCAAATAGCCTTTTTTGAAGCCACTATCTAAATTCAGTCCAGTGACTAAATTTATCTGAAAAAGTTAGTCAAAATAGTACGGGCTAGCTAGTTTTCAGACTGGTACGTAATTGAAAAATAGCGAATGTTTTACCGAAACTCGAAAAGCTCCAGCATAATATGCTGCAATATAGAGTTCTTGCGTATAAATTTCCAGCATATTATGTTGGAACTCCAGCACACATAAAGTTCTAGCATAATATGCCGGATTATGGAGTTACTGCATATAAACTTCCAGCATATTATGATGAAACTCAACACATTATAAAATTTCAGCATATTATGCTGAAATATTCCGGATTTTTAGAATGTTTTTGTTCAGATTTTATCTATAAATGAAAAGTGGCTAACTCTTCGATTATTTTTGAGAATACAGTTATTTTTTAATTAGCGATTGTAAATCTGACGAGTTTTGATTTCACCCTGTTACTATCTAAATGTGAAATTTAACCCAATGATTTAACTATAGACAAAATTTAAAGAGTATATCAAGAAAGGCTGATGATACGGATAATGTAAAAAAAAAAACTCATCAAATTAATGGATCTAAATAGTATAACTCAGGTGTCAAATTGCCATCCAATTCCAAAAATATAAAATAAATTTTGAAGACTGAAAATTATGTAAATTTAAAAAAAAACTTAGGTTATTAGTTTAAGAAAAAATACGTTATTGTTCACTTTTTTTCACGAAAAGCAAATAGAAAAGGTGAAGAAATTGGGTCATATCGGACGGATTAGGTTATAATGCTCATTTGAATTGGCCAAATTGGATATATCCCATTTGGCAGCTCTACCTGTAATAATCTCTGCTATTGAAAAGTGCCACGGCTTCTTGGAAACTATAATTTTCTGAGTTTAGATTGTCTTCATCTTCATATTCCACAAAACTTCTCCGAGAAAAGAGACGATAATTATATGAAGTGGTTTTCTTCTTCAATATTTGTCGCTGATAATAAACCTTTGAGTAGGGAATTAAGTGTGAAGATAAGTTTGTGAAGGATATTAATATTTGCTTGGATTGTGGGAGATTGATGATGGGAAGGTTAGCCATAGAAGAAGGCTTTGTTCCATTGAATGATTTTCCCACCTATCTTTACTTTGTTAATTTCTTCGTCGAGTTTGATATTTTTCTATGGTGGACGTTTCTTCTCATTCAAAAAATCACTTCATCCAGATTTTATGTCTCGCGATTGACGTAACAAATGGAGTGTACTCCTCAAATCAGTTATCAAAGATATTTTTATACTCTCACTTAGGAGCACCAAACGGGCAAGTCGGGTCGGATATGGTTTGAGTCAAAAATGGGTAATGAAAAAACGGATCAATTATCCGACTCGACCCATATTTAATACGGATAAAAACGGGTTAACCGACAGATAATATGGGTTATCCTTATTATCCATGACTTCTGTATATGATCACTTTTGGGAGAACTCTTAATCTCCCTAACTTGAGGAATCCCCAATTTGTGGCTTTACAAATGTAAAAGTTAGACTCATTGGTTACTCATTGTTTATCTATTTTCTAAATGGATAATATTGTTCTTATCCATATTTGACCCGTTTTTAAAAAGTTCATTATCCAACCCATTTTCAATGAATAATATGGGTGGTTAACTGTTTTCCTTTAACCATTTTGCCACCCCTGCTCACACTTCGTCCTGATTTTGACTTCTTCTATATATAAATATTCAATTGGTGAAATCTGTTTTATGGCTGCCTGTTACAATTGGTATGAGGAGAATTTTTTACCATTGAATTGTATGAATTTTAAATTTCGAATCCAATTACTAGCACCTGAAACAATTGTCCTAAAATCTCAGAGTTCAAATTTTAAATCCGTCTATGCTACGAGCTAGTGGGGTGTGTATATATATAAAAACTTATAAGAACAAGGATATAAGCTTTGTGTTCACGGGACTGCATAAATCAGTGTCTTGTTGGCTTTTGTTATAATAAGAAAGACAGTGTAAACGTGTCATGTCATGAAGAATTAGATCCCTCCAGATTCCTAGTTGTCATTCTTCTGTCTGCTGTAAGTAGTCTGATCTAGTGATGTCTTTAATTAGTATGTAATTATTCAGCAAATGGATTTCAAACAAGAATCATTGTCGGTATAATATACCTATAATCAATTAAAGTACATCTTTGAGATGAAACTCACCAATTAATGTTTAACGAATTAATTTGATGTTGTACCTCCTTTTCAAAAAGACACTTCCTTGTTTACCACATGCTAGGACTAACAGGGTATAAGCAACTGTATCCACCAAGTGATTTAGGAATTATATTCTGTAATAATTGAGTTGTTTCCTGTCAAAAATCCTACTCCTGCTTGACAATAGTACAAATTTAGAATTTTTTTTTTTTATTGGTTATGTGTAGCGCGCTATGTCATTTTCATTAAAATTTTGTTAGGCTAAAACGGCCAAAAGATATTCTTACCATGGTGTGATATTGTCCGTTTTGGGCCAAGTCCGCACGGTTTTCCCCAAAAGGCCTCACACCATTAAAGTTTAATAAGAGTTGGGCGGGTTGGGTTATGACCCGAATTTTAACCCATCTTAGCCCAAGTAACTTTTGAATAACCTGCCCAATTATTGACTCAATCCATTTTGACCCGCCCAAAATTGACCCAACCTGCCCATTTGACACCTCTAAAAGGCAATAAACTCGGCCAAAATATCGGACAACCATCCATATATAGTCTGCTTCCATCTTTCTTAGAAAGGAAATGAAAGAGAGTATAGTCGAATTAAACTGCTTGATTCTAAAATTAGTGATAAGTAAGTGTATTAGTTTCGATCAAGCCTACTAATGAAAGAATTCCCATCCTGTCATTACACTGTCTGATCAAGGTTGAAGTTAACCATTTTGAAAAAAGAGAAAAACTTTGTCACGTGAAGCCAATGAAGAGTAAATCACGGGTATGGAAGATATTTAAAATCAAGACGTACGACAAAAGATGATACTTACTAAAATCATATGTGAAGGTCCCCATAAAAATCATACTGCCACTCAAAGTCCAAACAAGAACAAGTTTCATTGAAAACTGCATGGCCAAAGAACATGCCATTAATTTGCTTTGTTTAATTTTTTCTAACTTTTCTTATATCTTTCAATTATAAGAAACATATCCTAAACTTCCACTCCTCTATATAGAACATTATGGGGAGGTTAAATTTCTTAGTTTCACTAACTCTGTTGGTGACTCTTCAAGTTCTACAACCTCCAACATTTGTTTGTGCTGCAGCTACCAAAGGAAAGAATTTTATAACAGTTTTGAGCATTGATGGAGGTGGAATCAGAGGCATTATTCCTGGAACCATTCTTGCCTTCCTTGAATCCAAGCTTCAGGTACTTTATTAAGCACTGTGTTAGCTGCTCTAACTACTTTTTTCACCTCGTTTTTACGTTGGAATTTGGATTTACGTTAGTTGGTTATTACTTGAAAATACTAGTGGCTTGACCGAAGTTGTAAACAAAATATAAGGCCAATCATAATTAAAATATGTGAATAAATAAAGATCCTATACTTTAATTATGTGTGGAATAAGTAAGGTTCATTAACCATTGGTCTGTGAAAAGATGCTATTTATGACTAGAGGCCAATCCTATGATATTAGTATTTTCTGTTATCTTAAATACATTGATTAATAGGTATCGATAACAATTGACACCCATCCTCATCAGTTCTCCTGGCACTAAACTAGCAGTTGTGGAAGTTGATATCAAGCTTTATGGACGAATTTCTAAAACGATATAATTTTTTAACCTTAAGCTAAAATTATATTTGCGTTGGTCTTAATTAAATTTCTTTCAAATTATTGGACAAAATTCAAAATGTAATAGATTAAAGTACATTAATTGTGTAAAAAGTCTTTTACACTATTTATGCACATAACATATGTTGTTAAAATATGTGATCATCTTATCTAAAAGCTTAAGCTGTTAGAGAAAACACACTTTCATTTACTTAATTATGTCTTTAATACTCCCTTCACGTGCGGGCTTGATTCTTTTTTTTGATGAGCCAAGCACGTGAAAATTCTTTTTGATATTGGGTGGCAGTGAGTCTCGAACCCATCACCTCTACTTGTTTCGATACCATATTGAAATGTGTGATCGTGACCATATTATATAAAAATTTAAGCTATTAGAGAGAACACACTTTTATTTATTTAATTATGTCTTCTAACATATATCTATAGTCTAATGGTCCTCAACATGTTTATTTGGATTTGGTAGGAGCTTGATGGAGCAAATGCAAGGATTATAGACTATTTTGATGTAGTAGCAGGAACAAGCACAGGTGGATTAATTACTACTATGCTCACTGCTCCAAACAGAGATAATCGCCCTTTATATGCAGCTAAAGATATTTCCAGCTTTTACATGGAACACTGCCCTCACATCTTTCCTGCAAGCCGGTAATGCTTTCGTCTCGAATTATTACTCATATATTATAACATAAGTTTGATCTCGTTGACTCTAAACTTTGAATTCACCTCTGATTCTAACGGGCAACATTTTTTTATTTTTTTTTTGACTATGTAAAAATGCAATATGCAGCCGTAACAGCTTCGTGCATAGGATATTCAATTTTTTTGGAGGACCAAAGTACGATGGCAAGTACTTAAAATTATTGGTTGAATCAATATTAGGCAACCTTACTATGAAGCAAACATTGACTCATACAGTCATCCCTGCTTTTGATATCAAGCGTCTTCAACCAATTATCTTCACCACTGTTGATGTATGTTTCTTGTTATCAAAATAAAATTATTTCAGTGTATTTGGTAGGATAGAAGTCAATTTTCATTTAAAAAAAAACTATTTTTCACTTTAATTTCATAATCAAACATCTGGATTTTTTTTTCACGAATAGCATTTTGTTCTTAAATATGATTTTCGTCGTACCAAACATATACTATGATGTTTTATTTTTCTCCCTTATGAACATGATGGGTTATTTTTATTTGAATTTGTCTAGGCCAGAACAAATGTGTCTAAGAATGTTTTATTATCAGACATCTGCCTCAGTACTTCTGCAGCACCAACCTTTTTTCCAGTACACTATTTTGAGAGTAGGGATGCTCAAGGGAGAATACGCACATTTGATATGATTGATGGAGGTGTAGCTGCAAATAATCCAGTAAGTAGTCATTTGGAAAAAGATGTTTAACTTACATATACTCACAATAAGAATTTATACTGTCAGTATCTTTAACATATTTTATTAGGTATCTACCTTATTGTTTCATGTTACTAATCTCTCTCTATTTTATTTTATTTTAAATTTGTGAACGGCTACGTATAATTATCTTTAGATTATGTAATAGTATAAATATTTATTCACATTGCCATTACGTAGAAATTAAACTCATGGAAAAAACAGATACTCTCGCTGTTTCATTTTATGTGACACTATTTCTTTATTAGTATATTCTAGAAAGAATGACTCATGCATTTTTATATTTAAAAATTATTTAATTTTAATTTTTTATTTTACCACTAATGACACGTGCGTGTTGATATTCGAAAATAATTTACTTTTATTTTTATTTTTATTCTACCCTAATGACATTCTTTTATAAATGTCACTAATTAAATGTCGTCATACAGCTACTCTCTTGTAGTGTAAATACTTTTCTTCTTAAACTCTATGTCTATCAAACCATGCCACAAGTTGAAACTATAATTCTTCCATCTTTGGCTAGTCTCTTTTTTTGTTGGAAAAGGTTTGCAGTTCTATAAATTGAAGATCGGTACATCTAATTTAGTAGCATCCACAATGTAGTCATAGAGGGCTTGAAAGTCTTGTTTAGGGGGAGAACTTTACGGGACAAGTGTTAGTGTGTCACTTGTGTTTGCCTCTTCGTGAGGTTGTTCTCTCGATATTTTGTACTTTCTTTTTATTATAGTGGATTGCTCGTCATGGACGTAAGTCAGTTGACTGAACCACGTTAAATGTTTGTGTCTCTTTTAGTAAATTTCTGTTTTTATTGTTGGATTTATCGTTGTTCAAGGTTTGCTTACTGTCTTCCGCATGACCACCTAGTTTTTAGGGTCCTAACAAGTATACCTCAAAATACAAACATTTGAGAGAGTTTTCGGTACTAATAAAATTGCACTATTCTTTAATTCTATTTGCAGACCCAAATGGCAATTACACACATTTCAAAAGAAATCATGAGGGGCAAATTTCAGTATGAAGAGATGGAAACAATGGATAGCAAGAAGATGTTGGTTTTATCATTAGGCACAGGTATTGGCAAGCACCAAGGGTATAATGCAGCCTCGGCATCAAAATGGGGTTTACTTGGTTGGGTTTATAACAATGGTCAGACCCCAATATTAGATGTTTATAATGATGCAAGTGCTGATATGGTGGATATACATGTTTCAACTATGTTTCAGACACTTCGCAGTGAAAAGAATTACCTCAGAATTCAGGTATCAAGACCACTTTTTTCTAAGATTTACCATTTAAGATGAAGAAAACATTGATATATAAGGTTAATTAATTTCACGGATGGTCAATTGACTAATGATCTACTGCAACAAAGTATGTAACATAAAAGTAATATCAACGATATCTTTATATCTTTGCATAAACGACCCGAATTTCATCAACTCAGCACCAAAATATTACAACTAATATACTGTCATATAAGATAAAGTTGTCAAATAAACACTAGCACATCATTAAATAAAGGATTCGTTATATCAACTTTTTTATATTATTCTGCTAATAAATTTTGGGGCTTCTAATCCAAATAGGAGTATGATATTGTGGAGATATGTAAGTACTGATTGCAGGTAGACGTGATTTTGATATGTTGAATGATTTGACAATGCTTATTTGGCACTTAATCTTTTGTGAAGATTTAGTGGGCGTTTGAACGTAAGAATTATAAAATTGCGAAAAAAGTGAAAAAATAATATTTGAAAATTAGAATTGTGTTTGAACATGAATATAATTTAGAGCTATTTTTGAAGTAAAAATTTTGAAAAACAGTTTTTTGGAGTTTTTTAAATTTTCGAAAAAATTCAAAAATTAACTTCAAGTGAAATTTGAAATTTTCATGGCTAAAAACTGATTTCAGAAAAAAAGTAAAAATATTTCGAAAAAAGTGATTTTTTTTTATGGCCAAACAAGCCCTTAGTTGTAATTTTTGTGTCGGGTTGATGAATTTCTGGTGATTTTCATTTAAGCGAAAGTGATATATAGTTGACATACTTTTTGGATACATAATTTAATTTTAATTTTTTTTTTTACATATTTAGTTTGATGACCATTCATGAAATTAACCTTACTATATATATGGCGGTCCCTGGACATAAATCAATTCCTTAATGTTGAGTTTCTAATATTTGTACAGGAGGATAATTTGATTGGGGAAGCTGCATCAATGGATATAGCAACCACAAAAAATATGCAGAAACTTGTGCAGATTGGTAATAATCTATTGAAGAAGCCAGTGTCAAGGGTCAACTTAGAGACAGGCCAATATGAACCAGTTCAAGGGGAAGGCACAAATGAAGAAGCTCTAATCCATTTTGCTAAGTTGCTTTCACAAGAAAAGAAGCTTCGATACACCCACTGAAAAGTTTAACTAGTACTATATATTTTAGGAAATTAAATGCTCAACGAACTTATCATACCACGAATAGTGAGACTTATAGCATGCTTGACCAAGCTTCTTTCGGGATAACAATGTTTTTTCTTTATTTTAAATAAAAAAGTTAAAAATTTAGGTATTTGGCCAATCTTTTGGAAGAAAAAAATGCTTTTGAGGAAGAAAAAAAGCAGTTTTTGAGAAGCAGAAAAAAATAGTTTTTTTCCAAAAATACTAATTCCTCTGTTTCAGTTTATGTGAACCTATTTCGTTTTTGGTCCGTTTAAAAAAAATGAACCATTTCTAAATTTGGTAACAATTTAGCTTAAACTTACATTTCTACCCTTAATGACAAGCTTTTATAACCACACAAATACTCTGAGACCTTTTTAGCTTGTTTAGGACCACAAATTCCAAAAGTCTTCATGTTTTCTTAAACTAAGTGCTCAATCAAACAGATTCACATAAATTGGAACGGATGGAGTATTATTGTAGGCATATAAATTTTACTTAAATTAAATTCATAAAATAATTTGGACTATATTTTAAATTCAAAATATATTGGCCCAAACAAATATTATGGGTTAATATATAAATGAATTAATTATATAGGTCCAATATATATGGATTAAATAAATAAGCCTTAATCCATTAGGCTAGCCCATTTAGTTGGGCTAAAGTGATGCGCCCACTTCATTAAGCCCAAAATGTCATTTTCCTAGAGGTCCAGTTTGGTGCCACGTGTCAAATGACGTGGCACGTCAAGTCAAGCAGAAGAGCCAATAGGAACATGCCACATGTCAAAATGACAAGGCATGTCCAGTCACACTAAAAGGCCAATGAAATCGCGCCATGTGTGCAAGTGACATGTTCTGGCCAATCAAATGCGGCCATGTCACACTTCAATTTGATTGGTCGGAAAGAGTTTGTTCTTATCACAACTCGTCCCTTCCACAACTATAAATAGGGGTCTTCATAACTCAGAAAAGAGACCAGAAGTTATAACA
>MU783885.1:120071-174050 GCA_026770625.1 Nicotiana glauca | reverse complement strand
TGCAACTCCTTATTCACTCGTTTATGGAGTCGAAGCCGTCTTGCCACTTGAGCATCAAATACCTTCGTTACGACTGGCTATTCAAGAAGGGACCACTGATGAAGAAAATGCTCGACTTCGATTAGCGGAATTGGAAGCTCTTGATGAAAAGAGATTGGAAGCTCAACAGAGTCTTGAATGTTATCAAGCTCGATTATCTCGTGCCTTCAATAAAAGAGTTCGCCCGAGATCCTTTCAAGTAGGAGATCAAGTCCTTGCCATACTAAGACCCATAATTACTTCCCATAAACTTGTAGGGAAGTTCACTTCAAAATGGGATGGGCTATATGTCGTACAACAAGCTTATTCAAGTGGGGCTTACAAGCTGGTTGATGCAGATGGTATGAGAATCGGCCCTATCAACGACAAGTTTTTTAAAAAGTATTATACATGAAGTTGCAAGTCATGACGCTCCATGATGTACGAGCCTAAACTGCATGTTGCTATACTCCTGGCCCGCATGAGTCTAAACTGTGCATGGCCTCTAATATTCGATCCATATCGAGAGTAATCTCTCCGATAGTCAAGTCACACACTGTGGTCATTTTGAGAGTAATCTCTCCGATAGTCAAGCCACGCACTGTGGCCGTTTTGAGAGTAATCTCTCCGATAGTCAAGCCACGCACTGTGGCCATTTTGAGAGTAATCTCTCCGATAGTCAAGCCGCGCACTATGGCCATTTTGAGAGTAATCTCTCCGATAGTCAAGCCATTCACTGTGGCCATTTTGAGAGTAATCTCTCCGATAGTCAAGCTGTGCACTGTGGCCGTTTTGAGAGTAATCTCTCCGATAGTCAAGCCACGTAGTCAATCCACATTCTGTGGACATATAAGTCTTCCAATCTTAAGGTGGACATATGAGTCCCTTTGCACCTTAAGTTGGCATCTTCGTGAGTTTGTCATTAAAAGGAGCTATAACTTTCCAATCTTAAGGTGGACAAATAAGTCCCTTTGCATCTTAAGTTGGCCTCTTCATGGGTTTGTCCTTAAAAGGAACTATAACTTTCCAATTTTAAGGTGGACATATAAGTCCTTTTGCACCTTAAGTTGGCCTCTTCGTGAGTTTGTCCTTAAAAGGAACTATGATTTTTCAATCTTAAGGTGGACATATGAGTCCCTTTGCACCTTAAGTTGGCATCTTCGTGGGTTTGTCATTAAAAGGAGCTATAACTTTCCAATCTTAAGGTGGACATATAAGTCCCTTTGCATCTTAAGTTGGCCTCTTCATGGGTTTGTCCTTAAAAGGAACTATAACTTTCCAATTTTAAGGTGGACATATAAGTCCCTTTGCACCTTAAGTTGGCCTCTTCGTGAGTTTGTCCTTAAAAGGAACTATGATTTTTCAATCTTAAGGTGGACATATGAGTCCCTTTGCACCTTAAGTTGGCCTCTCCGATAGTTAAGCCACATTGAGAGTAATCTCTCTGATAGTCGGGCAAGGATGAGTACGCATCTCCTTACACCCCAAAATTATCTTCTTCATACGTGGACCATCTCGTTGAACAAGAATAAATCCTCCTTGTTTGGCCTACAAAAAAAAAGAGAAGAGAAACCAACAAAACAAGGAAAGCACAAGAAAAGAAGAAGAAATTACCTTCACATCAATACTTTCAGGTCGTCAAAAATAGACTCAAAATAATTTGCAAAAGCTGAAATTGATGCTGAAATTGGTGCTTATGGAACGAAGAGTATACGGGCTTATATAGATCTCCGAAGGCAGCTGTCGAGGACAAATTTCCGATGTGGGATGATCACTATAATTTGTCTCCTAATAGA
Organism: Nicotiana glauca; assembly: GCA_026770625.1. Classification (NCBI taxonomy): domain Eukaryota; kingdom Viridiplantae; phylum Streptophyta; class Magnoliopsida; order Solanales; family Solanaceae; genus Nicotiana; species Nicotiana glauca. The sequence continues at coordinate 172,236 of MU783885.1, read as the reverse complement.
ATTAAGTTAGTCAGTGGCGGTGAAACATGTTTCTCGATGTCCAAAGCCGATCTTATTGCTGTGTAATCCAATTATAATTGGAGACAAATTACAATGGAAATTTCAATTGAAATAACGTGTATACAAGGAGATCACGTGGATAAACGAAGATGCAATATCTAAGCTTCTGTTTAATTATTATAGGTGGAGACAACATGTTCTAGTTAATGAAAATACAATTCCAAGTACCAAAGTTTAACAGTGACGTAGCACCAAGTATTTTAATAAATATGGAGTTATTTCATGTCTTACACTTGAAACTGATGTTGCATTAAATTGCTCATAGTACTCTATTTTCGTGGAACACATTGCATAGATTACTGTTAATCTCAAAAAGCATCAAGTTAATACTTCAAGCCTAGTCATCAAAGGTTCAATACCCCGTTAGGCATATAAATTTTACTTAAATTAAATTCATAAAATAATTTGGACTACATTTTAAATTCAAGATATATTGGTCCAAACAAATATTATGGATTAATATATAAATGAATTAATTATATATGTCCAATATATATGGATTAAATAAATAAGTCTTAATTCATTGGGCTAGCCCATTTAATTGGGCTAAAGTGATGAGCCCACTTCATTAAGCCCAAAATCTCATTTTTCTAGAGGCCCAGTTTAGTGCCACGTGTCAAATGACGTGGCACGCCAAGTCAATCGGAAGAGCCAATAGGAACGTGCCACATGTCAAAATGACAAGGCATGTCCAGTCACACTAAAAGGCCAATGAAATCGTGTCATGTGTGCAAGTGACATGTTCTGGCCAATCAAATGCGGCCATGTCACACTTCAATTTGATTGGTCGGAAAGAGTTTGTTCTTATCACAACTCGTCCCTTCCACAACTATAAATAGGGGTCTTCATAACTCAGAAAAGAGACCAGAAGTTATAACAAGAAGCAAGAAAGAGCTCATGGATCAAACGCTGCAAATTCCTCCACAAGTTTCAAGCTTCAAGTTCAAGTTCAAGAAATCAAGTTCAGGCTCAAGAACGAAGAAAAAATCAAGTTCAAGCTCAAGAATGAAGAAGAAATCAAGTTCAAGCTCAAGAACGAAGAAGAAATCAAGTTCAAGCTCAAGAACGAAGAAGAAATCAAGTTCAAGCTCAAGAACGAAGAACAAATCAAGGTCAAGTTCAAGCAATCAAGCTCAAGCTTACGAACAAGATCATTGTTCGTGGCAACAACTACATATATTCAAGATCAAGCTCCAAGGTCCTTGAATTTATTTACCATTGAAAAGAAGAATCAGAGGATTCATAGAGATTGTAACACTCAAATATTCAAAATCAAATACTACGATTGTTGCGATATTTTCGGTCTTGATTTTATTTTCTTGACGCAAATTTATTGTCTACAATTATATTTCCTTGTTCACCGCAGACACGTTACGGAAGAAAAGAAATGGAGAAATAGATTTTAGCACAATGTGCTGGAATTTGATTTTTTTATTTATGAATTTCAGCATAATGTGCTGGAATTTATAATCTGCTGGAATTCTAACATAATATGTTGGAGTTTTATACGCAAGAGTTTCACAATTCATCATATTATGTTGGATTTTTACTATGTTTCAGCTTATTTTTATCCAAATTTTATTTCTATACTAAATATTGATTATTGTTCAATTATATTTCAAATACCGACTATTTTTTAATTACTAATCTAAAAACTAGCTAGCACACAATATTTTGATGCTATAATTTGGGTTTTTATTAAAAATGTTAAACCGGACCAATAACTTAGAGATAATAAATAAATTTATTAAAACTATTAAAGCCCGTGAGGCCAGCCCACCCAGTTCGCTACTTGGATAGGGTAGGGCTAGAATTGTTTGAGCCCATTTAAAACTGATGAGGCTTATAAGTCCGGCCCAAGTCAGCCCACTAGCCCTTGAGGCTTGACTGAGGTTGGGCCTGGGTCGGCTCGTGGGCTAAAAATTAATAAATTAATTAACTATTAAATATTTAATATTTAAAAAAGTAAAAACTAAAAAAACTATTAACTTTTAAAAACTAAAAAAACTATTAACTGTTATCTCCATTCCCCAACTCTAGATTGCTCATTTACCCTTCCATATCAACTAGAATTTATATTTTTTTACATGCATGCAATATGACAGAATTAGATTTTCTTTTGCTTAATTAATAACGAACTCGAAAAGTTTTAGTTGCCAATATAATCATTTTTCAAAAAAGAATATTACTTTAAGTGGTCAATGATCAGTTTGGATTACTTTAATATACTATTAGTATTTAAACTACTCTTTAGTATAGAAAAAGATCAATTTTAAATACACCAACAAAAAAAAAAATTGACCACTAGCACATTTAAGAAATTTTAAAAATTTTATGGACTATAATGATGAAATCAGCAAATGATATTAATCCTAAATTAAAAAACCTCAGCATTTAAACTTATTGAAGTAATCCAAAAATTTGAGAAAAATGAAAGAAAAGCATTAAGAAAATATTAATGTAACCTTAAAAAAGAAGAGTTAGAGATATAGAGAATTTGCATTTCATCAATTACGAGATTCTTCGTCAAATATCAAGCTTTTTTTTACGCTCTAAGCAAATATAAATTATTTACATGATTAATTGAGTATGTCACGAAAAAATATTTAAGGATTTAAAGAAATTCTTTTTTCTTAAAAAGGTTAAAGGGTCGACCCGCACTAGCCCGCAATCCTATTAGGGTTGGGTTGGGCTAGCCATTTTAAGGCCCGTTCATGTGGCGGGCCAACCCGTCCTAGCCCACCATATTTAATAGCCCACGAGGCTTGACTTGGCTGGGCTGACCCGTTTTGACAGCTCTAGTCAGGATGATATAATTTGACTTCTGACAAAATAAGGGATTATAAGACCCCTTTGTTATAAATATATTATATTACGGATGTTCATTTAGTACTCCGTTGTAAATAAGCTTCCTAAAAAAGCTTATCCATATGGAACTCCACCATAAATATGTTTATCTATTTAGTACTCTATTGGAAATAAGCCTCCTGAAGAAGTTTATCTCTTCGATACTCGGTTATGGATAAACATTATCCACGGTAGAAGATTATCAATCACCCAAGAAATGTAGCTTTTGCCCGATATTGTACCCGGTATGGATAATCAAGCATCAAACCAAGACCGTGCCAAAGCAATGATATTACTATGTCATCACCTTGATGAGGGCATGAAAATAAAATATCTTACTGTTAAAGATCTAGTCACACTGTGGAATAATTTGAACGATAGATATGACCACCTGAAGATGGTCGTTCTTCCACATGCACGTTATGATTGGACTCATCTAAGGCTACAAGATTTTAAATCTATAAGTGAGTATAATTCTGCTATGTTTAGAATTATTTCCCAATTGAAATTATGTGGTGATAATACTACTGATCATGATATGCTGGAGAAAACTTTCACCACTTTTCACGCCTCGAAATGCTCTTGCAACAGCAATATCGAGAGATAGGATTCAAAAAGTATTATGAACTTATCTCACATATCTTCTTGTAATCGAGCAAAATAATCGGCTATTAATGAAAAATCATGTAAGCCGACCTACTGGTTCTTGTCCATTCCCTGAAGTGAATGAGACGAACTCCCACCAAGCTGTAACGACCCGGCCTGTCGTTTTGAGAGTTATAGCCCTATTTCCCCTATCTATGCTTCTTTATGTATTGTTTAGCTTTTTGAGTTGTATCGAGTTGGTAGGTTTGGGTTCGAAATAGTTTTGAAGTGAAATGAACATTTAGTCTCTTAGTTAGAAAGCTAAGTTAGAAAAAGTCAATCGGAAGTTGACTTATGAGTAAACGAATTCGAATTTGGATTTTTTTTAATTCGATTAGCTTTGTTTGGTAATTTTAGACTTAGGAGTGTGTCCGGAATATAATTTGGAGGTTCTTGGTAGAATCAGGCTTAAATTGGCAAAAGTTGGAAGTTTAGAAATTCTTAGGTTTGAATTCGAGGTTGATTTGGTGTTTTGGTGTTGTTTTGGGTGTTCTGGAGGTTCCACTAAGTTCAAGTAGTGATATATGACTTGTTGAAATTATTAGTTGAGGTCTCGTGGGTCTGTGTGAGTTTCGGATAGGTTTGTGTTGTGTTGCGCTAGTTTTTCTTATGTTTCGACACAGTTTCTTCAAGTATAAATGATATCATATTGAACAAATGAGCTTTGATTTCGTTTTCGATTGAAGCATTAGATCCGTATTGTAATTACGGACCCTTAGCAAAAAGAATCGTCGAATTTGGATATCGTATAAGGATTTTTTGGTCATTTTACTAAGAATTAGCTTTCTAGATTTTTCAGATTAATTACGAAATTGTCACTAGCAGCGTATTTAAAAATCTACATTATTTGCAAATATTAAAACCTACATATCTCATTCATTAAGGTCAAATTGAGTGCTTCCAAAGCCTAACTTGACTAGAATTTCATAAGAAATCTATTGGAGGCATAAAGTATGAGTTTCAGGATTTTTTGGCACGAGAAACTGTCACACCTCCTTTTTCCGCCACCCGCGAGGGGGCAAGGGAGTTTTTCCAATTAAAGGACAATCGAAACGAGATTCGTTTATTAAGAGATTCAGAGTCGCCACTTGGGAGATTTATGGTGTCCCAAGTCACCGGTTGAATCCCGAATCGAGGAAAGGTTTGACTCTGTTTTACAGTCTGCGAACCAGAAATCCGGATAAGAAATTCTGTTAACCCAGGAGAAGGTGTTAGGCATTCCCGAGTTCCGTGGTTCTAGCACGGTCGCTTAACTATTGTATTAGGTTTAATTATCTGATTTTATAATATGCTTAAACTATGTGCAAATATTAACCTTTTACCGCTTTTAATATTATTATTATTATTTCATAAGAATTGCAACGTCGTGAAAACACATCTAAAACCACGTCACATCAATGTACCCGTGGTTATTGACATATTTCAACTCTGTTGGGACTTGGATTTGGGTCACATAAATGTGCACCCGAGTTTAGGGAGATAACATTATTAAATACGCGCCTAAAGCAACAACGCGCTTATTATCTTTGCGGGAGGCCATGAAAATTCGCTAAATGGCACGCCTCGAAATCTAAGGATCAACACAGTATTAATTAAACGAGGGCCATGCAATTGTCATTTTTGTTGGGCTTGGCACACCTCGAATTCTAAGGTTGAGTTAAAGCTAATTAAATGTGGCCATGGATTATGATTGAAAATTATAATCTATATACTAAATAATTAAAAAATTATTTATAACTGTAACTTCCTAAACGACTAACAACCAGAAAATGACAACTCGATTTGCGCAAATTCCAAATCAATAAGGGAAAGGACGAAAATGATAAATAAATAAAACAAAAAAACTCAAACACTCAACAATTTTAGAGATTCATTATTCTAAATTTTAAACATAAATTAAATCAACACATCAAGATAGTAAACCAGTGAACAGAAATGTGAAAACATAACAAACAAAGTTTAAACAAGAAAACTTATTCACAAATATTGGACGAACTGGGTAAGAGGCAAACGAAATGAACATTCTATAAATGTATTCGGTTTCAACCTCATATAAGAACGGCTAGGAACAGTTACAAATTGTTGAGATGGTATTGAATAGAACCCAACATGTCGAACAAAACTCGACCACGAACAGGGAGCGTGAACCACGTCGGAACCACGAACAACGACTAACCAACGACGTACTGGACCTCAACGAACAACAACGTCCTCAACGGAAACAAGAAAACTCGAACCAAGACTGTCAGCGACCTGAAATGTTGGCTGGTTTCAGGCAGTATGGTCGTGTACTGGAGGTCGTTTGGACGTAAGGCTGGTTGTGCGACTGGAGTCGACGAAGATGGTCGTTTCGCTGGGTTAGCGATGGGCTGTACAGCGATGGCCGTGGTCGACGGTAATGGTGTACTGTTCGTCGATGTGAAGAGGGTGATCGACGGGTGTCGCTGCTGGTGGTCGACGTGAAGGGTCGAAGGTGGGCTGGTTGTTGGGGTGGAGACGGGATGAAACAGTGGTCGACGAGGCTGGTCGTTTGGACTGCTGGAGCTGCTGGTTCGTTTCAGGGGTGGTCGACGGACGGAGCTGGTGGTTCGCTAGTGGTCAACGACGGAACGAGGGAGCGGAGGCTGGATTCGTTGCTATTTTTTTTCCATCCGTCTGGTGTTGCTCTCCCGTAAGAAGATGACTACACAGTCTTTTCTTTTCAAAAACGTTATCCCCCCCCCCTATGCGTGAATGTCTCTATATAAGTTTGTATCTCCCCTTTTTAAAATGAATATCCATTGTCTCTTTCCTTTTTGTCCAACCGAAAATAGTAGTCCTTTTTTCAAAATAATTCCCTCCCCATCCCTTTTCACGTGAGCTTTTAAAAACAATATCAGAGTAAAGTGCGAGGCCCCTTCCGTAAATTCTTGCACAATTTGAGCAAAAGGTGTCTCCCATATGTGCGGGGTGGGTTCGGATTATTATGGGCTAGGTCCGAAAATTAGACCTAAAAACGGGTAGTTTGAACCCGAATATTATTCTTTGCCCGGAACAAGAATAAGAACACGATGTTATTTAATTAATCCTACGTAGAAAAATATCTATTAAAATAAGATTAACGATTAAAACAAAACTATTTTTGGTATTTCTTCAAGATTTAAAATAACTACAAAACATTAATAAAATTATTATTTTTTTTGTAATTTTCGTTTTTAGATAAAGATAAAAATATAAAGTACTTTTTTTATATTTTTAAAAGATTAAAATGACTACAAAAATATTAATGAAACTATTTTTTATAATTTTCGTTTTTATATAAAGATAAAAATAAGGTACTATTTTTTTGTATTTTTCAAGTTTATGACAAATACATAAACTAAAATTTATATATTTTTTTTTTTTGTATTTTTTTTATTTTTGTAATGAAATAAAGTAAAATAGTCAAAATTAGCTAAAATAGCTATATTAGGCCTAAATTAAATATTTACGCAAAACTTGTGAAAATTCTTGGGGAGGATCAAAAATCACACGTCTACAGAAACGAGGCAAAATAACTGCTAGAAAAATACATAAAACTAGGGTTTGCTCATTCGATCATATTTTGAGTTGGGGAGCTCGAATTTGGGAGAATTTGGAGGCGATATTTACCATATGGATTGGAGTAAGTTTTATCTATTCAGTTTTAATTATATTTCATGAATCTATCTTTGTTTTTTGGGATTTGATTGATGATTTCAAAGTGAAAATTGGAAAATTGAGGGAGTTAGGGTTTGAGTTTTGAAGAGTTTTAAGTGAGGATTTGAGGGATCAAACAGAGTCCGATTTTGACGAATTTTATATGGTTAGATTCGGGAGAGGACGAGGATTATTATTCTACAATTTTTGACTGATTCTGAGATGTGAGCCCGAGGGCCAGGTTTTGGCCGATTTTGAATTTTTGGCATATTTTGTAGTTTTTATTGTGGAATTTGATTTTTTAGTACATGTTTATGGTATTAATAAAATTATGTATAGATTCAGTGCGTTTGGATACCGAATCCAGAGACAAGGGCATCGCAGAGTAGGATTTTACGTGGTTGAGGTAAGTAACAGTTTTAACTCTAGCTTTGAGGGTATAAACCCGGAGAAATTGATATCATGTGATTGTTTGGTGGTGATACCCATGCTAGGTGACGGCCGTGTGTATGTGCACCGCGAGGGATTAAAACTTGGTTTGTCCCGTGAGGCTGTGAGGCCTGATGGCTATTATCTGTGGTTATGTGTTTACTTGTTGTTGAACTTGTTTGCCTTCATGTTAGAGATCATGCTTAGGCTTTGCTTTGCTCACATTATTTGTAGTCAATCATAGAAATTATTGTACATGTTTACCTCAGTCTCTATTATTTGCTAATATATTATGATACTTGACGTGGGATGTGTCCCCTTATTTGTTGATGATAGTGAGGCTAGTAAGGTATTGATATGATGGCCTGGTTGTGAGGATATTAATACCATAGTGCATGAGTTGTCTGCGTAGCACATGAGTTGACCGTGCGGGTCCAGTTATTTATACCATAGCGCGTGAGTTTTCCGCGTAGCACGTGAGTTGACCGTGCGGATCCAGGTATTGATATGATGGCCTGGTTATGAGGATATTAATACTATAGTGCATGAATTATCCATGTAGCATGTGAGTTGACCGTGCGGGTCCAGGTATTTATGCCATAGCGCATGAATTGTCCGCGTAGCACGTGAGTTGATCGTGCGGATCCAGGTATTGATATGATGGCACGCGAGTTGTCCGTGCTTAGCGCTTAGGCTTTGGGAGCCCCTCTGGAGTCTGTACACACCCCCAGTGAGCGCAGAGTATTGAGTATATTAAGTGTTGAGTATTGAGTGTTGAGTGCGTGTGCTGAGTGATGGAGTGACATTGCTGTGAGGTTGCATTTACTTTTGTTGTTGTTGCATTTACCTATTAACTTGTTTGTGGTATTTGTTTCTTTTATAGAATTTACCTGTTTATTCATGTTTATTGTAAATTATAAAAATAAATAATTGGACTATTTTCCTTAGCTCGTCACTATTGCTCAGTTCCTTAGTTATTTCTGTTACTACTGAGTTGGTTGTACTCATACTACACCCTGCACTTTATGTGCAGATCCAGGTGAGTAAGAGCGCGGTGATCATTGAGTTTTTGCTGGCTATCTGTGGAGATTGCAAGGTAGCTGCTAGTGTCCGCAGAACCTTGTTACTCCTTTTATCATTTCTTCTTTGGACAGTTAGACAATTTATATATCCCAGTTCATAGTTTTAGACGCTCATGACTTAGTGACACCCCGATGTTTGGGACTCGTTTCCGTATTTTATATTATTTATATATAGAGTTGGTTTAGTTTATCAGAAATTAAATTGTTGAAAATATTTTATTAAATTCTTATAATTGGTTTAGTAGTAATATTTTGGGAATAGGCTTGCCTTGTAACACGATAGGCGCCATCATGACCAAGGTTAAATTTTGGGTCGTGACACAAGCAAAGCGTGGAAGAGGTCGTGGCCCCGATCGTGGTCATGACCATGGTCGTGGAAGAAACTTTAATCATGGTAATAATAATGCACCTAAGAACCCTCCTCAACACCAGCAGTGAAAAAGGAAGGAACAAAAGCATGAAGCGGTGCAAGCACCAAATGCAGAAAATGCATGCTATAGATGTGGAGGAAAATGGCAATGGTCACGTACTTGTCGTACACCAAAGCACTTGGTTGAGCTTTATCAAGCCTCCGTAAAGAAGACAGAGAAAAATGCTAAAGAAAATTTTATTTCTAAAGATAATTTAACTTCATGCATTTGGATGTGGCTGATTACTTTGCACTCCCAGAAGGAGAAACAAGTCATGTGATCGGTGGTGAAACTGTAAAAATGTAAGTATTTTAATTTTTGTTGTTTGTAATAGATAGTATGGTTTTGTAGTTGTTGTACATAAATAAAAGCTATAATTTGATAATGATGTTTACTATAGTATCTTTTATTTATGTCATATTGAAGAATATGGATAAAATTATTAGTTCAACTCCAGTAAAGTTTGCAAGAAATATACAATCACCAGAAGTGGTTATATTTCATATATCTCATTGTAACTAAATTTTGTTAACCACCAGAAGTGGTATATGCCTATGATCACCAGATGTGATAATTTAGGCTTTTTATAGTTACAATTGAAGATAAGCTACATAAATATTCTCCTTATTAATTGCACACCTCGATTTGCTCTTGAAGTAGCAAATATTTTAAAAGAGGTTGAAGCATCATAATTTGATGTGATTAATGCGCGTTCAGATAATTATGTTCGATTTCCTGAAGGATAAGAACTTTTGATAATATTAATCCATTTTCCGAAGTGAATGTGACAATATTAATAAATCTCATAAATATGAACGTGATATTGATGTAAATTTATTACAATTCACCTCAAGAAGAGGTAATATAATTTAGAGAACACATACTCAATATTTTCTATTTTAAATTTGCTTATGAAGAAGTAACACAATTGAAATTGCCTCCTGGAGTAGGAAAATATTATGAAAAGGAGTTTTCTTGTGCTTAAGCAATTATTCTACATTGTTTATTCGATTGTGATTTTCTCTCATGATACCAGAAGTGTCTGAGCAATATTTGATAGTACAAAATGTATCAACAACTCCTGAAGAGCTAACCATTTGCCTAGAATACACATGAAACCAGTAATGTCCGATAAATATTAGATTGTGGATAGTAAATGAAGGCTCTCAAAGAGCTTATATACAAATATGTCATTCATATTATATGATTATGGTCAAATTATATGTTGTATTAAACCTGAAGTTTACTAATACATATGACTATCATATTGAGACTACAAATGATTGGAAGATTGAAAATCTTCATGTTTCCACAATCATAGGGGGTGTGAGCACGTGATTTTTGCCACGCTTAAATCACTCTTATAAAACTCATTAGAATTAGGATTTTTCTTTTATTATTTGAACTGCATTTTTGTGTGCGTTTTAATTGATATAATTCCGAAAATAGAAGATAGTACGCTTTTTAATATTACAAAATTAAAGAAAATAACAAAAATGGTTCTTTTGCATTTCTACTTTTAATTTTTAAAATTTGTCTTAAGTTTTCTTTAAAATTAGGAATTAGTTAATTTTGGAAATTAATTAGTATAATTTTAGAGTCAATTTGGGTCTTTTATTTTTAATCTTACATTTAAAATCAGAAAATAATAAAAATTAAAAAAAAAGGAAAAGAAGAAAACAAATAAAAAGGAATTGAAATTGAGAAAAGGGAAGATGGCCAGCCTGTTTGGGCCAATTTCGTGTAATTTTTGCCCCAGCCCAAGCCAAACCCTTTCCAAACCGTCCCAGTCCAAGCCCAAATACACAGCTCACCCGGTCCAGTGTGTTACATCCAAACGATGCCGTTTTGACCCAAAATGATCCAGGCCATTTATTTTCTCTAATCCAACGACCCTTAATTGATATGGATTTTACATAAAAGTGTCCAAAATTAGGGAAATCCTAGAGACAACACTCCCCTTCCTCGTACCTCCGCCTCACCGTCGTCCTCCACCGTCTTCCGCCGTCGGCCGGAAATCGCCCACGGCAGCGGCGAAACTCCAATCAACCCCAAATTTACACCAATAACTCCTTTTCCCCTCCTCTTTCCAATGCCCAGAATATCATTCTTCGAATATGAGCCTATCTTCTCGAATAATCAAAAACAGTGGCGGCACCACCACTAAACAACCCCAATTTTACACCATATATTCTCCCCAAGGCCCTCTTGCCAAATCCATAGCCATCTTCGTCCAAATCCTCCTACATCTCCTCGAATTTCAGATCGAAAATGGACCTCACAACCCTAATTTTCAAAACGTTAGAGTTCTTTCTATTTTGGACTCTGATAGTTCTTAATCTTATGTTTCTCATGGAAACACATGATTAAGAACAAGTTTCAGTCCAAATTTTGCAAGGGCTTGGCCGGGTTCATAGTTCAATTAGGTATTTCCCTTTTCTTATTTTAATCTTGATTTTTATTTTTGATTCAGATTGTGTTTTGGCAATTTTGATAATTAGTTTAGTATTTGGTTTAAATACATTTGATATAGCTTTTAATTCAGTAGTTTTTTTTCACTTATTTCTATTTTATTCTTAGGGTTGATTGTCGTATGTGTTTCATTCTGTTCCAATAATTATTTTATAGTTTAATTTCGTTTCATTTTGTTCAGTCCTGGGTTGGTAGTTTTAGATTTTAGTTTAATTGTTGTTTCAAATCTGTTTTGGGTACTGTTTGATTTTGGTTTGATTGAATTAATAGTTCTGTTAGTTTAATTAGTTTAGTTTACTTCATTTTAATTTTTATCAATAATTGTTCTTTAATTCAGTGTTTATTTTCAAAGTAATTAGGCTTAGGTGATTGGATATAGCTGAATAATTCAACTCTTTGATTAGTTATAGTTGACTTTAACTAGGGTTTGGTATAGAGTTAGTAATTTCAGAGGTATTCAGGGGTATTTTGGGCACTTAAAATGGGTTAGAATGTTGTAGGTTAAAATAGAATTCCCTAGAATCTTCTAGAATAGGGCCTTAATGTAAATTTCAGTAGTTCTAGTGCAGTGACTTGAGAAGAAAGTCAAAACTTTAAGACTAATGAGTAAATTCTGAAAATAAAAAGGGGGGAAAAAGAGTGAGTGAATTCTAGAATCTTCCTGCCACTTTCTTGCCTATAAAAGGCAGCCTACATAACTTCATTTGCAAGTTTCAATCTCTGAAAATCCCCCCAAAAATTCCAGCTTCTAATGCCCCCCCCCCCAAACCCCATTTCTGCAAATTTAAGCCTCCAAATTAGAAGTTCAAAATCCAAAGAAGTTCAGAATCTGAACTCTTATAGTTCAAACCTTCTTTTAGATCTGAATTTTTGCCAAAAAAACAAAAACAAAAAAAAAATACAGTAGAAAACTCCAAAAACACTGTTACATTGCATTTTCTAGGTTAATTTTGAGTTCAAGGCATTGATCCTCATCTCTTAGCTTGACTTTTAGTTGCTGAAGTTTTCAAAGGGTTCCTAGTTCAATTTTGAGTGAATTTGAGGTCAAACAAGTGTGTTTTGGTTAATGTATTGCTGTTGATTCCCTGTTACTCTTTCCTGGGCGTTGTGATGTTGATTTGGTCCTGAAATTGGTCCTGTTTGCTGTTGATTTGAGCTGCCGATTGCTGTCTAACACTGTATGACTTACTCCTTTTCTTCTGTTCATTCAAATCTAGGTACATGTATCAAATTCCCCTTGATGTAGCCTTTGAAATTGAAGTGGAATAAAGCAAAGTTTTGCCTCCTGATACATGCTCATTTGGTTGTTATATGTCTATAGTTGGATAGGTATTAGTGATATATGTTTTATCTAGTATAGGTTAGTCTTGTTTTGGATTCATATTCACATGAATACTGGACTGTATGAACTTTTATATTTTGTATGACTTTTAACTTAGATCTAGTGTAATTTAGGTTAGCTAGTCATTCATGACTTGTTCAAGTTAACTTTCGGCTCCGGGATGTTTAAAACCAATTCTCTAGGCCCTAATGGGCAGTGGCTCGTGTACAATAACAGGAATATAACTGGTTTTGTTTTATCATTTTAAGAATGTTACACATAATAGATTAGCAATTTAAATTCAATGCCCAGATTAGTACGATTGGCTCTGTAATTAGTACGAACAGTTTTAAGTGATTTAGAAATTAAATAATCAATTTTCCGGCATGTCAAATAAGTCCTGAGTTATGTTGCATAAATCTAGTCTTTAGGTCCTCCAAATGTTTGAAATGTTTTGCCAAAATATATTGGGTAGCAGATTTAGAAGTAATTTGATAATTGGATTGGATTTGGAATTTCCCTTTATTTGTTATCTCAATCAACGAATATAATCATTGGAACTGTTTTCGGTGATCCTGTTTGGGCTCATCTATGGGCCCAGGACTGAGAACTTGTGCCATTTGACCCGGGGCCTCAACATTGTTGATGCAAGGCCCAAGGTCCAGGCCTACCCTATCTTCATTCGGACTCGCACCCAGGCCCAAAGCTGATAGCCATGATTTCACTTATATTCTATTAGGCCAAGTCCAAAGATTCAGCATACAAGACTTGATTTTATACTAGAGCCAGGTTCAAAGATATAAATAGAAAATCATATTTCGCTCTAGGATAGCCTTTAAATAATAAAATGAGGTGAGCCTCGCCAAACAAAATGCACAAATTGCAGGACCCTCTTTAAATGTTCCTATTAAAATACTTAGAATTCGGGATGTGTCGTTTAGCAAATTTCACGGTCTCCCGCAAAGATAATAAACACGTTAATTGTTTTAGGTCCGTTACTTAAATAATTTTACCTTTCTAAATTCGGGTGCACATTTATGTGACCCAAATCCAAATCTCAACGAAGTCAGAACGTGTCAAAAATTGCGGGTGCATTTGTGTGACGTGGATCGAGACGCGTTTCCATGACGTTGCAATTCTCTTTCAAAATAATAATAAAATCGGTTTAAAGTAAAAAACACATAAGTTAAAACATGTATTAAAATCAGAGTTTTAGCCAATTATAATAATTTAAGCGACTGTGCTAGAACCACGGGACCCGGGGTGCCTAACACCTTCCGTCGGGTCAACAGAATTCCGTATTCAGAATTTCTGGTTCACTCCAACTGGGAAGTCGATCTTTTCCTCGATTTGGGATTCAAGTTAAACCGGTGACTTGGGACACCAAAAGCCAATCCTATCCCAAGTGGCGACTCTAAATATAAATAAATAATCTCATTTCGAATAATGTCACTTTAAATAGAAAAACTCCCTTATACATTTATCCTTCGGGGTAGGTGTGTAAAAATGAGGTGTGACAGCTCTGGCGACTCTGCTGGGGAAACGAACCCAGAATTCTAGTTCAGGTTTCAAGAATTCGAGCTTAGTATAATTATTATATTTAGCTTTGTCTGATTTTCCTACATGTTTCAGGCTAAATGTGCTAAGTGCTTTACCACGTTGATATTATCTGAATTGTATATACAAAATTGTTACGAAACCCTTCTCTTCTCATCTCTGGGGATGTGCTCACTAGTTGAGACCCCCTATTCTGTTAGTGTCATACCTTAAAATAAGAAAGAGGCCGGAAAAGTTACTAAGCCGGATGGCCTTTTGGTTCCCGGTATGTAGCCCCCTCCTCGACTCGAGTTGTCCGCTCGGGTACACAGTCTAGAACATATACCTAGGTTTTGAACCTAGAATAACTCGACCCCATGCCGGATCCCTAGTACGACGTTTGTTTGCATCATGTGCATATGAATTAGGGGGACTCAATACAGGGGTTGGGTCCGTCTAGGACAGGTGAACTGAAATGAATTTACCATTCTAATTCATCTTACGTGCTACTTGCGCATTTATTTGCTCGGCTTTGCATGTTGATCGGCTTGTCTAAATGAGTGAAAATTAAGAAAAAATAAGCGGTGTTAGGACTAAGTGAGGGTGACCATTTGAAAAAAAAAACCAATGCCCAAATAGTACCGAAATACTGCCGGATTTTGAAAAAAATAAAAAATGGAAAAGTGAAAAATATTTGAAAAAAAAACATAGAAAGAAAAATTGTTGTTCAAAATAATTTTTGGCAAATTTTCCCGAACTACGCTGGTTTGATTCTTACTGGATGTGAGATACGTAGGCAACCCTCATTGGGTCCAACCTCCCTTTTGCGAAAATAGCCAAAATATCAAAATTTTAATTTTTGTCATAAATAAATCGGGTGATATCATTCTTGTTAATATAAGCCGAATGTCCCCAAAAGGATGCCTGAAGGCCGTTTTTGCAAGAACAGCTACCCGTCATTTTTAAAGGGTTTGGGGGCACATCCTTAAAATCTTCCTTCCAGAACTGCTGAAAGGCCGTATCTGCAAAACCAAGTCTTTGTTTTTCGTAAATAAAACATTTGCAAAAATAGCCATTTTTCTGTTTAAGTCGAAATAAGTCATTAAATCACTTTAAATAAATGTGCAGGATGAGCACGATTCAAAATAAACCATTCTCAATCATGAATAAAATCCCTTTGGAGTTGCGTCTGTGGTGGAACGATCTAGAAGGAGAATGGCAAGATGAAGTCAAAAAATATTTGAAAGGGCTTACCGGTTTATTGGAAATTACACCTCGGGGAGACATCATAAGAGCACTAGTTACATGCTGGGACCCGGCACACAATGTGTTCCATTTTTCATACTTTGAACTCACCTCGACCTTGGAGGAGATAATCGTGTACATCGGAAGTGCTGAGGTTCCTTTAAGACACAAATACTGGGTTTCCCCGAGAACCGTAGCCGTGCATAAATTCTTAGACTCACTGAAGATAAGCAGGATGATCCATAACACGGATTTGGCGGATGGCTTTTGTACTCCACATTTCATATACCATAGATATGGACACATCGGAGGGTTCAATAACCGGGAAAACAAGATATGTAGCAAAGTAAACCGCCAAAAATGGGAAGAACATAGACGATTTGCTTTTATGGTGGTCTTTTTGGGACTTTTGGTATTCCCGAGGAAAGATGGAAATATTAACATAAAGATAGCCGGGGTCGTCAGCACTCTACTCACTCAAGACAAAAGTACTCTTGCGCCCATGATATTAGCTGAAATCTTCCGCGCTCTTACAGCTTGCAAAGCCGGAGGAGACTTCTTTGAGGGGTGCAGTCTATTGTTGCAAATGTGGATAACCGAACACCTGTGCCATCGTCCTCAGTTCCTGAGTTATGGATCTACAGAGAAAACCTGTATAGAGGAGTTTTAAACGAGGATTAAGGGGATCGGCTTGCCTGAAGGATTCACGGGCTGGACATCATACTTTCGGTATCTCACTGCCAGCCAAATAGAGTGGACGTTTGGATGGTTGCCTGTTGATGAAATCATCTACATGCCAGGAGCAGGGCCACACTTCCTCTTGATGGGTCTTAAGAGCATTCAGCCTTATGCTCCGTATCGGGTTTTAAGGCAACTCAGGAGATGCCAAGTAGTGCCAAACGACGACGATCTTAGTATCCAAGTAGTTGAGATTGGTCCTGATGGCCAGTTTCCTGAAGCATGGGTCAGCCAGGTATGGAGCGAATGTCAATACTTGGCAGCGAATACCTGTGTACGGGATCGATCTAAAGGGGAAGTGTCACCTGAGTATCATGCCTGGTATAGAAGGGAAGTTACATTTGGGAGGCCGGCCAAAAGACCTCACCTCCAGGATTTTGTCGAATCATCACAAGAACAGTGGGCTTGGTTAGCTAAAGAAAATGAATACAGGCCAGAATAGGAGAATTGGAAAGGCAGGTCTGAGACCTTCAGTTCAAAAATAGCGTGCAAGCCACAGCCGATGAGGGTGAGAAGAATAAATTGGCCAAAGAGAATGAAGTCTTACGAGCCCAAATTCAAAAGATGAAGATAGCGGCCGAAGATCTCGTCAGGAGTGCCAAAAATGCAAAACTTATAGAAAATCTAAGGCAAAAAGTGAGTGACTACAGTTTTGACCTCAACAAAGCAGAAAGAGAATTAGCTGGGGTTAGAAAACAATTGGCTAAAAATGCGGAAGAACGAGCCCGCATGGTTAAGAAGTTGAAAGAAGAATACGATAATGAGGTTACGGGATTAAAGAAAAGGGTCATTGCCACTAAGAACAAAATGATCAAACATGCAAAAGAATTCAAGATTGAAAGAGAGCATTGCTACACTGCATTGGAACAATTAGAAATGGACTTGCAATGACTCCAGGAACAAAACCATGTAGCCGAGCATACTTTAGAGGCCAGGGCCCAACAGATAGGGCGGTTGCTTCAAGAAAAAGGCAGGATCAGAGAGAGAATCCTAATCGTTGCTCACTACATTACTAGGAAATGCCAAGTGTTCGAGAACATGACTCGCACCACCTTTTTTGCATCGATGATGGTATTCGTTAAACAAATAATGAGTGACTTGGACAGACTTCAAAGGGATCTTGGATATAGGCCCGCGGCGAGACCGAACGATTTCCTGTGGGCACCAGGAGCTTTAATGTATTCATAATGGTCATTTGAGTATGTATTTCCTTTTCTACTAGAGTCTGTCAGTTGTTTGAGTCTGTATTTTCTTTTCGCTAAGAGTCTGTCAGTTGATTGAATCTGTATTTTCTTTTGAAATAGAATAGTTGATGGTGGAGTCTGTAGTTCTTCTTTTTGTCAGAGTCTGTTATGTGTTTTAATCTGTCAGTTTTGAGTATTTGTAATCAAAGTATTTGCTATCAATAAAATCGAAAATCCCAAAACATTTTGCTTCTATTTTACATTTATTTTGCAAGAACTACGCCTGGTCCGATTCATGCGGGGCCATGATACGTAGGCAATCTACATAATATTCGACCGTGATCCTAAGAAAAAGAGAAAAAGAGAAATACGAGGGAAATAAATATGAGAAAAAACAAGAGAGAAAAGAAACACAAAGGAAGAAATAAGGAATCGAGAGAAAAGCCATGGCAAAAGAAAAAAGGAAAAGCAGAAAATGAAAAATTGAGGGAAAGGAAAAATAAGAGCAAAACAAAAAGAAAAAGAAAAGCAAAGGGAACAAGAGAAAAGTCGGGATGACACATGCTACCGTAGCAAACATATAGATATTCACTTAACTGTATAGGTGCATCATACTCCAATGTGCGGTTCCCTATCTGTTATTTGTTTCAAACTAACCATTGTTGCTGTCAATTCCAGCTTAGCTTTAGAAACGGTGGTTGGTTTGTGGTAAGCTGGCATCACATCAATACTTAACCAGATCAAGAGGCAGCATAGAAATGTCTAAAGATATGACTTTGCCTGCAATTCCCATATCCGAAGACAGCCCCATCTCGGGGGTCCCGGCCTCTGAGTCCCTTTCAACTGAAGAGAATTAGATATTGCGCCTGCAACTCATGGAAATGTGGGACAATTGGAACAATGTAAAGGAACCTCCAAGCACCATCCCTGGATTCCCGAAGCTATTTCCTAGATCTGAAGGTGCTACTACTGTCCCCATTAGCCACCCAAACACTCCGTTGGGGCAACCTACTATAACTGCTCACTTCCTAGGAACACCTTCTGAGGTTCGCCCCCAGGTGTTCCCATCTGGAACAACTCCCAACATCTTCATGGCCCCACCATGCTCCGCAACAACACAACCATCACTGCCAAAGCATGCTTTCGATCCATCGATTTTTACCTTTCAAAATCCTGTCTTTCAGGCTGGCCCTCCTCAGTATCCTCAATATACTTACTCTCAGCCACAGCCATGCGAGTTTACACTGGGGCAAGACAAAACCCCAAAGCCCTAGAGCAGGATGAGATGGCAAATAGAATGAGAAGCCTCGAACGGAGCTTAAAAAATATGCAAGGCTTGAGCGGGCAAAAGAGTGTCTCCTATACAGACTTGTGCTTGTTCCCGCATGTACATTTTCCCTTAGGGTTCAAAACACCAAAGTTTGAAAAATATGATGGGCACGGCGACCCCATTGCTCACTTGAAGAAGTATTGCAATCAGCTGCGGGGGGCTGGTGGCAAAGAAGAATTGTTGATGGCGTATTTTGGGGAGAGCTTAATCGGCATTGCCTCAGAATGGTATATGGACCAAGACGTCTCACGTTGGCATATTTGGGACGATCTTGCCAGAGACTTTGTCAGGAAATTTCAATACAACATCGATATCGTGTCAGACAGGAACTCCTTAGCAAATTTGAAGAGGAATCCCTCCGAAAGCTTTAGAGAATACGCTATTAAGTGGCGCGAACGGGCATCAAGAGTGAAGCCTCCGTTGGATGAGGTAGAAATGGTCACTGTTTTCCTTCAGGCCCAGGAAGTAGATTACTTTCAGAATATGATGTCCGCCATGGGTAAACCTTTTGCAGAGGCAATTAAAATCGGGGAAATGGTAGAAAATGGTCTGAAGACGGGAAGAATCTTGAGCCAGTCGGCCATCAGAGCAACCTCCCAAGCCATCCAAGGCGGGTATGGAGGAATGGCCAAAGTTAAAAAGAAAGAAGAAACAGTTATGGCAGCATCAAGGGGAAGAAGATATCGGGCTCCGAGACCTTTGTTCTCTAAAAGAACCCCTAAACACTACTATCATCACGCTAATATGGCTTATGCTCCCCCACCTTATGCGCTCATGAATGCTCAACCTTTCGGCCGACCGCAACCACAAGCTAACAGAAATCAACCTCCATTCCAAAGAAACCAGCCTCCTCACCAGAATCACTACAATACCTGACCACCACAAAATAACGTCCGTCCTCGGGAACCACCCAGATGACCAAATTTTACACCGATTGGTGAACCCTACTCCAGTCTGTTCCCGAAGCTCGTCCAGATGAATCTGCTGCAACCTATCCCCTAAAACAGGCAGAACCCGGAATCACCATTCCATCAATGGGGCGTCCGCTGTTCTTATCACTCAGGAGCTGAGGGGCATGGTACTGACAACTACTGGACATTGAAAAAAGCTATGGAAGATTTGATAGAATGAGGAAAAATGGTGTTGAGGGATGAAGAAGCCCCAAATGTGACCAATAACCCGTTGCCCGCTCACAACAACGGGTCGGTAATCGGGATAATTTGTGAAGACAAGGAATTTGATCCAGCCTTGAAAGCTATAATTGCTATTGCTGATGCAGAAAGGAAGCCCAAAGCACCCCTGAAGCAATAAAAAGGGGAGAAGAAGAATAAAATTGTCAAAACTGAGCCTGAGAAGACACATGAAACAAAAGCAGAGACGACACCTCCGAAGAATGGAATTCTCTACGTTCCGCGAGGTCACCAAGAAAAGTCGTTGGTTGTCAGTGCTCCAAGGAAGTTTGAAGTAAAGAGGGGAACACAAATGTATGTGCCAAAAGGAGCTTATGTGGTACGGGGGACAATTAAGCTGCCTCGGCTGCATGAGCCAATGGTTATTGGACGTGTACTACAAAATCCAATGACAGACCCCTCAGTGGTGCCATGGAACTATCAGCAAATAGTGGTTACATACAAGGGCAAGGAAATTTCGGGAGAACTTCCAGGGAAAACCTCTGCTGAGAAATATTCAGATGTACGGGAGGTAAACAATGCTACACGAAAGCACTTTTCATCCAAGAAGCCAGTAAGTGCTGAAGAAGCAGAGGCCTTCTTCCAGAAAATGAAAATTCCTGATTATGAAACAGTAGATCAATTGAGAAAATATCCTAAGCAAGTGTACCTGCTATCATTGGTGACGAAATCCTCTAAACATCAGAAGATCTTAATGAAAACTTTGAATGAGACATATTTGCCAATTGAAACTTCAGTCAAACAACTCGAAAGGATGGCAGAAAGATTCTTCACCGTCAATCAACTCTCCTTCAGTAAAAATGACTTGCCTCCAAAAGGCGCAGCATATAACAAAGCCTTACATCTGACTGTCAAGTGTGAAGGTTACTATGTCAAGCGAGTCATGGTGGATGGAGGCTCGGGGGTTGACATTTTCCCACTCTCCACATTGCAAAGAATGGAAATCGAGACGGGAAGGATTCATCCTAATAATATTTGTGTGAGAGATTTTGATGGCATTAAGAGGAATACCATCGGTGAAATTGATTTGATATTAACTATAGGCCCGATGGATTTTGAGGTAACCTTCCAGGTGTTGGACATGGATACATCTAACAATTTTCTCCTGGGAAGGCCCTGGATCCATGTTGTAGGAGTTGTGCCCTCCACCCTCCACCAGATGGTGAAATTCGAGTATGAAGATCAGGAAATCATGGTCCATGAAGAAGACGAGCAATCCATTTATCGTGACCCATCTATCCCATGCTTGGAGGCGAGGGAAGGAAGTGAGCATATTGTTTATCAAGCATTTGAAATTGTGGTGGCAGATCAGTACGGGGAGGGAAATCTGTGCTCCCAGCCTTTCCTGTTTAATGCTTCAATTATGGTGGACAAAGAGATGATTAGACACGGTTTCAAACCAGGAAAAGGGTTGGGAAAAGCTTTACAAGGAATATCTGAGCCGGTAACTCTACCCACGGCAGAAAAGTTCTTCGAGATAGGCTTCCACCCTATCCCAGATGATGAGAAATGGGCCGAGAAAAGAAAAAAGGAAGGATGGGTTCTACCACAACCACTGCCATTTCTCTATAATACTTTTGCCAAGCCTAAGTATGGCGAAGAAGAAGATGATGAGGTGTTCACGGCTGAGGAAATCGATGATATATGTGGAGCTATGAGACAAATGCTTTATGAAACCAACATGGTTCAGCCAGGGGAAGGTACTAGCACCGTTGAGGTGCTATACATAGGACCAGATGATAAACTCCAAAACTAGAAGGCTACGCCATTCCCGATCAGGTGGGAGTCCCGGTAGACTAGCCCTGTCACCTTTTCTACATCTCGAGTTATTTTAGGGTGTAACTCGAATGTTTCTTTTAGTTTCTTGTCTTTTAAATTCCTGAATGTAAACCTTGTTATCTTTCCAAATTCCAATAAATGAAATCAATATTTCATCGTCCATTTTCTCTTTATTCTTTCTGATTTCTATTATTTTCTTTTTCATTTTTTCTTTTCAGTTATAATAATGCGGCCTTAAATAACATGACATGCTTGCGGACTTCATGCCCAGACTCAAACAAGTTGTCTAACTGTGAAATAATAAATCAAGAACCAGAATATGATGAAGAATAGGCTTTTAGGGAAATAAACCGAGAATTCGAACAATTTGAGAACAAACCTAAGCCAAATCTGAATGACACTGAACCGGTTAATTTGGGAACAGCTGAAGAAATAAGGGAAACCAAAATAAGCATTCACACAGATGAGAAAACTCGAGATACAATAATCCAACTCTTGTTTGAGTTTAAAGATGTGTTTGCTTGGTCGTATGATGACATGCCAGGACTGAGCATGGATCTAGTGGTGCATAAATTGCCAATTTATCCTGATTGTCCTCCAGTGCAGCAAAAGCAAAGAAAGTTTAAGACTGATATCAATGATAAGATCAAAGAAGAAATCACAAAACAGCTGAAGGCGGGGGTAATCCGAGTGGTCCGGTATACCACATGGCTAGCCAACGTAGTTCCAGTGCCAAAGAAAGACGAAAAAACCCGGGTGTGTGTGGATTACCGAGATTTGAATAGGGCAAGTCCCAAAGATAATTTTCCTTTGCCCAATATCCACATCCTTGTTGATAACTGCACCAAACATGAGATACAGTCCTTCGTGGATTGTTACGCAGGATATCACCAGGTGTTGATGGATGAAGAAGATGCCAAGAAGACAACTTTTACTACACCCTGGGGTACTTACTGTTACCGGGTCATGCCATTTGGGTTAAAGAATGCCGGTGCAACTTATATGAGAGCTATGACTTCCATTTTCCATGACATGATGCATCAAGAGATAGAGGTATTTGTGGATGACGTAATCATTAAGTCCCGAACTCAGAGTGACCATATTCGAGATTTTAGAAAGTTCTTTGAACGGCTGAGCAAGTATGATTTGAAGTTGAATCCGGCTAAATGTGCCTTTGGAGTCCCATCAGGCAAGCTTCTGGGTTTCATAGTCAGTAGGAGAGGTATCGAGTTAGATCCAACAAAGATAAAGACTATTCGAGATCTACCTCCTCTAAGAACTAAGAAGGACGTAATGAGCTTATTGGACAGGTTAAACTATATCAGTCGGTTCATCGCTAAACTAACTACTACATGTGATCCCATATTCACACTATTAAAGAAAGATGCAGCAATCAAATGGACATCTGATTGTCAAGAGGCTTTCGACAAAATCAAGGAATATCTATCAAATCCTCCAGTGTTGGTCCTACCAGAGGACCCAGCATTCAGCCCTGGTATCATGATATCAAAAGATTTCTAAAAACACAAGAATATCCCGAGCAAGCCACCGAAGATCAAAAGGGAACCATTAGACGACACGCAAGTGGTTTCTTCTTAAGCGGTGATATTTTGTACAAAAAGACCCCGGACCTCAACTTGCTAAGATGTGTTGATGCCGAGGAAGCCGGAAGAATCATGCATGAAGTACACGGGGGAGTATGCGAACCTCATATGAATGGTTATGTGTTGGCAAAGAAAATCCTGCGAGCGGGGCATTAATAGATAACCATGGAAAAGGACTGCTTTAGCTTTGTTCGGAAATGCCATCAATGCCGAGTGCACGGTTATTTGATTCATGCACCTCCAATAGAGCTTCATCCGATGTCAGCACCTTATCCATTTGTTGCCTGGGGTATGGATATCATTGGGCCAATTGAGCCGAAAGCTTCAAATGGGCATAGATTCATATTGGTCGCAATCGATTACTTCACAAAATAGGTTGAAGCCATCACACTCAAGTCAGTTACCAAGAAGGCTGTGGTACACTTTGTGCATTCCAATCTCATTTGCCGCTTTGGCATTCCTGCAACTATCATTACCGACAATGCTGCAAACTTATAGTCATCTGATGGGAGAGGTATGTGAACAATTCAGGATAACGCATAGAAACTCTACTCCTTATCGGCCAAAAGCCAATGGTGCCGTTGAAGCAGCAAATAAGAACATCAAGAAGGATTTGAGAAAGATGATTCAAAGCTCCAGGCAATGGCATGAAAAGTTGCCTTTTGCATTACTCGGATATCGTACCACAGTGCGTACATAAATTAGGGCGACCTCGTACTTGTTGTTTTAAGGAACTGAAGCTGTCATACCTGCAGAAGTAGAAATCCCTTCGCTTCGCATAATTGTTGAAGCAGAAATTGAGGACAGTGAGTGGGTTAAGACCCGGCTGGAGCAGTTGTCACTAATTGATGAAAAACGAATGGCCGCAGTTTGTCACGGGCAGTTGTACCAACAAAGAATGGCCCGCGCTTACAATAAGAAAGTGTGTCCTAGGAATTTTGAAGTGGGACAACTCGTGCTAAGAGGCATTCTCCCTCATCACCAAGAAGCAAAAGGAAAATTCGCTCCTAATTGGAAGGGTCTGTACATAATCCGGAAGATATTGCCAAGAGGAAAACTATATCTGGGAGACATCAAAGGAAATGATCCTGAAACAGCAGTTAATGCATATGCAGTGAAAAGGTACCATGTCTAGGTCTCCTGAGGTGATGGTTTTTGTGTAATTGATATGACGAGGGCTTTCCTTCCCGCTTCCCTAAACACTATCAATCCTTCATAAACCCTTTGAGCTGGCTATGCTTCTTTGGCTACCCTCTTTAGAGCCTGAAAGCACAAAAAGAAAAGAAAAGAGAGAGAGAGAGAGAGAGAGAGAGAGAGAGAGAGAGAGAGAGAGAGAGAGAGAGAGAGAGAGAGAAAGAGAAAGAAAAAGAAAAGAAAAAAAAGAAAAGACAAGAAAAAAAAACAAATGTTACCCTAAACTACGTTTGACTTGATTCCTAAAGCATACATAGGCAGCCTCTCGCTGGGGTTCAGTCACACCAAAAAAAATATCCCAATTCCTCCAAATATTGAAACTGGGGCAGATGATATGATGATTCGGCTATGAATCCACCGAAACGTTTCCAACGTTGTAGTTCCGCCCAAAATCCTTTTTACCCCAAAGACCTTTTCCAAGTCCTTCCGATCAATTGGCAAAGGTAGGGAAGTGGCAAATATCATTGTTGGAATCTGATACAATTCGAATTGAGAGAAATGAAATGAGAGAGTCTTATCGGTGAAAACCTTCGGGCACCATAAGGCGATGGTGAGTAGAGAAAATGAAAATGAGAGAGTCCGCTTAGTGAAAAATCGCAAAGAGCACTATCGGGTGATGATGAGAAGATAAATGAGAAAGGTCGATTGGCGAAAACCAGCAAAGGGCGCTGTCGGCTGAAAAAGAAGACATCTCACCACTAAAAGAGTCCTAACAAGGTTCCCTGGTTGTGAAATGTAGACCAATGGGTTCACAAGGAGTTGGAAAGTTTGTGTGGGTCGGGCATCCTGTCCAAGAAGCATGTCACGTCATTTGAAGCCAGCATGTACACCCTAGATAAGTCCTTCTTTCCCCCCAAAAGGGACGCTTCTCTTTGAACTCATATGCTTGTCTTTTTGCATACTTCTCTTTGAATCCCTTTCGGTTTAACACTGATTCCCGAATTACTGCAAAGAAAGGTGGCAGGATTGTTTTCTATAGGGCTTCGCGCGGCAAAAGTCAGAGAAAATACCCATCCTCAGCGGGTGCGTCAGTCCTATCCCGATCGACCATGGTGGTTGATACTTCAAAGCAAAGACAGTGGAAAGGAAAGAAAGTAAAAAAAAAGATCTTAAGAGCAGAATAAAGTGAAAGGGCCAGAGCCCACACAGGCGAGTCATCATGAAATCCTAAAAGTTGAGTCTTGTTGGTTTGAAAAGAGATTCACCCTCAAACCCAACAAGCAGCAAAGTTCTCAACAGAAATGGGGCTGGGATCAAGCACTTGGAATGATCAAGGCCACAAAACCAACCACCGTTTCAAACTAAAAAATTGTTCTTTATTGAAAACAGGTGCAATCAAATCAACCGTGCAAGAAGCAGGTGCAACCCAAAAGGGAAAAGAAATGTACAAGCGATGAAACAGCTTTGCAACATCGAATCGACCAAAAGGAAGGTCCTCTCCAAATTCTTTCATGCGTTTTGCCAAATAAAGGAAAAATAAAAGAAGAAGAAAAGAAGAAAAAAGAAGAAAAGAAATGAAAATGAAAATCCCAAAAGAAAAACAAATCATGGTAGTATAGGACCCTATTCCTTAAATATCCCGGCATAACCCGAGGATCTCCCTGGCATAACCTAGGGAGCTTTTTTTTTCTTCCCAAATCTCAGCATAACCCGAGGATCTACCTGGCATAACCCAAGGAGCTTTTTCTTTCCATCCCGGCATAACCCGAGGATCTCCCTGGCATAACCCAAGGAGTTTTTTCTTTCTCAAATCCCGCATAACCCGAGGATCTCCCTGGCATAACCCAAGGAGATTTTTCTTTCCAATCCCGTCATAACCCGAGGATCTCCCTGGCATAACCCAATAAGCTTTTTCTTTCCAATCCGGGCATAACCCGAGGATCCCCCTGGCATAACCCAAGGGGCTTTTTTCTTCCCATCCCGACATAACCCGAGGATCTCCCAGGCATAACCCAAGGAGCTTTTTCTTTCCAATCCTGGCATAACTCGAAGATCCCTTTGGCATAACCCAATGGGCTTTTTCTTTATCAAATCCCGCCATAACCCGAGGATCTCCCTGGCATAATCCAAGGAGTTTTTTCTTTCCAATCCCGGCATAACCCGAGGATCCCCCTAGCATAACCGAAGGGGCTTTTTTTCATTCCATCCCGGCATAAACCAAGGAGCTTTTTCTTTCCAAATCCCGGCATAACCTGTGGATCCCCCTGGCATAACCTAAGGGGCCTTTTTTTTTCTTTCCATCCGGCCATAACCCGTGGATCTCCCTAGCATAACCCAAGGAGCCTTTTTCTTTCCGTCCTGGCATAACCCGAGGACCCTTCTTTCTTTTTCTGGCATAACCCGATTAATTTCTAGCATAACCTGGATTCGTTCACAAGGATACACAATCCTGAATTGATTGCTTAGATATATGTCATAACTAACTCACAAAATTTTCCTAGAAAAAACTGGGGCAGAAAATTTCGTTCATTTGTTTGTTTTGGTATCTTAAGCAGGTTGACCTCAAGACATAGGGTGCAAGATGACCGATGGAATGAGTCTCAATCCAAAATAAAGAAAATAAGAAAAGAACAAAAAGAAATGAGCTCAAATGTGAAGCAAACATGGGGGCAAATTGCTCAAAATCTGATTAAAGTCACAAGCCCCGTCGATCCTGTTTTGACCCAATGCTACAGAAAGAAGTAAACACCTACATCTTGCGAGCATCATGATTCAGATCGGAGTCCACAACAAAATCAGCTAAGACTCAAGATCAAGTTTCAAGAGGATTATAGATAGGAATCTTATAACTCATAGTTGATAGGCATAACTAGCTTAGTTTTGATTTTCCTTTTGGTGTAATAAGGAGGTCAGCAAGCTGTAGCAGCAGCAACAATAGTGAAATCACAGCTCTGGTAGTCCCAACTACCAGACGTTCCAGAACTACACTGACCTGATTCCTTTATAGCCAAGGATATGTAGGCAACCTTTGAAGCAGTATTTGGTGAGACGGTTTTCAAAATGCTTCTCATGGAGTGCCGAGCAGGCAAAAATCCTTCATGGTGCTCATTTATCTTTGCCTGAAAACCCTTCTGTCTTCGAGCAAAGAGTGGCAACTATGAGCACGTAATTTTTGCCACGCTTAAATTACTCCTATAAAACTCACTAGAATTAGGATTTTTCTTTTATTATTTGAATTGCATTTTTTGTGCGTTTTAATTGATATAATTCCGAAAATACAAAATAGTACGCTTTTTAATATTACAAAAATTAAAAAAATAACAAAAATGGTTCTTTTGCATTTCTACTTTTAATTTTTAAAATTTGTCTTAAGTTTCTTTAAAATTAGGAATTAGTTAATTTTAAAAATTAATTAGTATAATTTTAGAGTCAATTTGGGTCTTTTATTTTTAATCTTACATTTAAAATCAGAAAATAATAAAAGCAAAAAAAAAAAAGGAAAAGAAGAAAAAAAATAAAAAGAAATTGAAATTGAGAAAAGGGAAGAGAACCAGCCTGCTTGGGCTAATTTCGTGTAATTTTTTCCCCAGCCCAAGCCAAACCCCTTCCAAACCGTCCCAGTCCAAGCCCAAATATACAACTCACCCGATCCAGTGTGTTACATCCAAACGACGCTGTTTTGACCCAAAATGATCTAGGCCGTTTATTTTCTCTAATCCAACGGCCCTTAATTGATATGGATTTTACATAAAAGTGTCCAAAATTAGGGAAACCCTATAGATAACCCCAAATTTACACCAATAACTCCCCTTCCCCTCCTCTTTCCAATGCCTAGAATAGCATTTTTCGAATATGATCCTATCCTCTAATAATAAAAAACAGTGGCGCCGCCTCCTCCGCCTACGGCGGCGCCACCACTAAACAACCCCAATTTTACACCATATATTCTCCCCAAGGCCCTCTTCTCAAATCCATAGCCATCTTCGTCCAAATCCTCCTACATCTCCTTGAATTTCAGCTCGAAAATGGACCTCAAAACCCTAATTTTCAAAACTTCGGAGTTCTTTCTATTTTGGACTATGATAGTCCTTAATCTTGTGTTTGTCATGGAAACACACGATTAAGGACAAGTTTCAGTTTAAATTTTACAAGGGTTGGGCCGGGTTCACAGTTCAATTAGGAATTTTCCTTTTCTTATTTTAATCTTGATTTTTTTTTTTGATTCAGATTGTATTTTGGCAATTTTGATAATTAGTTTAGTATTTGGTTTAACTGCATTTGATATAGCTTTTAACTTAGTAGTTTTTTTTCCGCTTATTTCTATTTTATTCTTAGGGTTGATTGAAGTTTGTGTTTCATTCTGTTCCAATAATTGTTTTATAGTTTAATTTCATTTCATTTTGTTCAGTCCTGGGTTGGTAGTTTTAGATTTTAGTTTAATTGTTGTTTCAAATCTGTTTTGGGTACTGTTTGATTTTGGTCTGATTGAATTAATAGTTCTGTTAGTTTAATTAGTTTAGTTTAATTTATTTCAATTTTTATCAATAATTGTTCTTTAATTCAGTATTTATTTTCAAAGTAATTAGGCTTAGGTGATTGGATATAGCTGAATAATTCAACTCTTTGATTAGCTATAGTTGACTTTGACTAGGGTAAAATAGGGTGATGTCTAGTTTGGTATAGGGTTAGTAATTTTAGAGGTATTCAGGGGTATTTTGGGCACTTAAAATGGGTTAGAATGCTGTAGGTTAAAATAGAATTCCCTAGAATCTTCTAGAATAGGGCCTTAATGTAAATTTTAGTAGTTTTAGTGCAGTGACTTGAGAAGCAAGTCAAAACTTTAGGACTAATGAGTAAATTCTGAAAATAAAAAGGGGGAAAAAAGAGTGAGTGAATTCTAGAATCTTCCTACCCCTTTCTTGCCTATAAAAGGCAGCCTACATACCTTCATTTGCAAGTTTCAATCTCTGAAAATCCCCCAAAAATTTCGAGCTTCTAATTCCCCCTCCCCCCAAACCCCATTTCTGCAAATTTAAGCTTCCAAATTTGAATTTCAAAATCCAAAGAAGTTCAGAATCTGAACTCTTATAGTTCAAACCTTCTTTAGATTTGAATTTCTTCCAAAAAAATCAAAAACAAAAAAAAATACAATAGAAAACTCCAAAAACACTATTACATTGCATTTTCTAGGTTAATTTTGAGTTCTAGACATTGATCCTCATCTCTTAGCTTGACTTTTAGTTGCTGAAGTTTTCAAAGGGTTCCTAGTTCAATTTTGAGTGAATTTGAGGTCAAACAAGTGTGTTTTGGTTAATTTGTTCCTGTTGATTCCCTGTTACTCTTTCCTGGGCATTGTGATGTTGATTTGGTCCTGAAATTGGACCTGTTTGCTATTGATTTGAGCTGCCGATTGCTGTCTAACATTGTGTGACTTACTCCTTTTCTTCTGTTCATTCAAATCCAGGTACATGTCTCAAATTTTCCCTTGATGTAGCCTTTGAAATGGAAGTGGAACAAAGCAAAGTTTTGCCTCCTGATACATGCTCATTTGGTTGTTGTATGTCTATAGTTGGATAGGTATTAGTGATATATGTTTTATCTAGTGTAGGTTAGTCTTGTATTGGATTCATATTCACATGAACACCGGACTATATGGACTTTTATATTTTGTATGACTTTTAACTTAGATCTAGTGTAATTTAGGTTAGCTAGTCATTCATGACTTGTTCAAGTTAACTTTCAGCTCCAGGATGTTTAAAAACCAATTTTCTAGGCCCTAACGGGCAGTGGCTCGTGTACAATAACAGGAATATGACTGGTTTTGTTTTATCATTTTAAGATTGTTACACATAATAGATTAGCGATTTAAATTCAATGCCCGAATTAAGTGTTAGTAGGATTGGCTCTGTAATTAGTACGAATAGTTTAAAGTGATTTAGAAATTAAATAATGAATTTTCCGGCATGTCAAATAAGTCCTGAGTTTGGTTGCATAAATCCAGTCTTTAGGGCCTCTAAATGTTTGAAATATTTTGCCAAAATAGATTGGGTAGCAGATTTAGAAGTAATGTGATAATTGGATTGGATTTGGAATTCTCCTTTATTTGTTATCTCAATCAACGAATATAATCACAGGAACTGTTTTCAGTGATCCTATTTGGGCTCATATATGGGGCCATGACTGAGAACTTGTGCCATTTGACCTGGGGCCTCAACATTGTTGATGCAAGGCCAAGTTCCAGGCCTACCCGTCTTCATTTGGACTCGCACCCAGGCCCAAAGCTGATAGCCATGATTTCACTTATATTCTATTGGGCCAAGTCCAAAGATTCAGCATGCAAGACTTGATTTTATACTAGAGCCAGGTTCAAAGATATAAATAGAAAATCATAGTTTGCTCTAGGATAGCCTTTAAATAATAAAATGAGGTGAGCCCCGCCAAACAAAATGCACAAATTGCGGGGCCCTCTTTAAATGTTCCTATTAAATACTTAGAATTCGGGATGTATCGTTTAGCGAATTTCACGGTCTCCTGCAAAGATAATAAACACGTTAATTGCTTTAGGTCCGTTACTTAAATAATTTTACCTTCCTAAATTCGGGTGCATATTTATGTGACCCAAATCCAAATCTCAACAAAGTTGGAACATGTCAAAAATTGTGGTTGCATTTATGTGACGTGGTTCGAGACGCGTTTCCATGACGTTGCAATTCTCTTTAAAAATAATAATAAAAGCGGTTTAAAGTAAAAAGCACATAAGTTAAAACATGTATTAAAATAAGAGTTTTAGCCAATTATAATAATTTAAGTGACCGTGCCAGAACCACGTGATCTGGGGGTGCCTAATACCTTCCCTTGGGTCAACAGAATTCCTTATTTAGAATTTCTGGTTCGCAGACTCCAACTGGGAAGTCGATCTTTTCCTCGATTTGGGATTCAAGTTAAACCGGTGACTTGGGACACAAAAAGCCAATCCTATCCCAAGTGGCGACTCTAAATATAAATAAATAATCTCATTTCGAATAATGTCACTTTAAATGAAAAAATTCCCTTATACATTTATCCTTCGGGGTAGGTGTGTAAAAAGAAGGTGTGATAGGGGGTAAAATAATATGTATGTGAGAAGTTACCCGTCTTATTCTTCAATTTATATTATACCATGTATCACAGTAAATCAGAAGTTTACTAATGCAAAAGCAGTCACGATAAATCAGAAGTTTACTAAGAGATAGCACATGCCATGATAAGCTTGAAGTTTTCATTTGCTATTTTTGAATGAGCTATTTAAGAATTCAGATAAGCATATATTGAAGAACTAGAAGATTCTTCAAGAATTCTCTTATGTTGCTTGTTCTCATAATAAAATGATTATACCAGCTAAAGTTGGCACTAAGACCCCTGAATTCTCAAATATATAAAAGGTGAATATGGTTCCATTCAACTGTCCTGTAAACCACTTATAAATGCATATATGAGATGGTTACATGTGTGATTATTGTCAACCTGCAGTTTGACATTTGAAATTGCTTTTCTCAAATAAGAGAATGATATTCAGATTATGAAATTAAGACAGTTCATCTTGATACTGCTGGTTTATATCCAAGTTGGTTTAGCACTGAATACCTCATATTAATGGCTAAACTATTATTTATGAGAACAAAGCTTCATGTGCTGGTCTAAGATTTTCTAAATTATATACAGCAATACTTGTATGCATCATACCAACAATATATGATAAATCCTACCCTCACAATTGTTTTAGGATCAAAAACCAAATATTTTTACTATTTAATAACTTTTGATGCGTGGTATATGATTAATTTCTCAACCACAAAGCACAAAGATAGATTTCCCAAAGAAGATTTGGGAAATATGTTAGTTTTTCTAACATTAGGGGGATTGAATAAACAACTGAAAAATATGTTATATGAATCGAATTATCATTAATATGATTCTCACTTGGAAGATAATTCAAGTCAAACGCTAGAAACATTTGCTGATCCAAAATTAAATATCATATTTCAGCTGCAAATGCTCCTATTAAAATTAAAGTCCCAAAGTATAAAGTTTACTACGTGCATGAAACGTAGTAAATCGATCGGTTCCAAAGATAATAATCCTTGAAAAATGATAGGAGCAAATGATCAAAATGATCATAATGAGGAGTAAATGAGCTCTAGAAGAGCCCACGACATAACATTTCATAAAACTCCAGAAGATGTTCAGGTACCTGAAAATAAGAAAGTGATGAGATCTCAACAAGTTATGTCGCTTACAACCGATACAAAATGATCGTCGACAATATATTTGATACAATATAATGCACAATATTGTAAAAGATTGTGAGGATCGGGCCTGTAGTCCAATCGCTCAGACACATTGTAACACCCCAAATTTTTTATAAAACTTGCATTCTTGATTGAACATTTTTATAACGAGGAAATATTTTACTTTGCACTTCTTAAATGTAAAATGATCAATATATGAAAATTTCTTACTTTAGGTTGTGTTAATATTGGCAATGAAGTTCCATAGTGTTGCTATATGTAACACTCAATATTTTTTTGATGAGTTATTCAATATAGTTTATAACTAAGTTTTTGGATTTCCAACCTTTTGTATTTATCTAAGATTATTTAGTAGTTGGGGAACCATTTTATTTTCATATCTACTAAAAAATAAATTCCCATTTGTTTTGGTTTATTCTTCAAGGAAAAAAGGAAGACCATCTTCCTATCTCTCTCTCTCTCTCTCTCTCTCTCTCTCTCTCTCTCTCTCTCTCTCTCTCTCTCTATCTATCTCTCTCCTCCATAGTACTGAATTTTTTTTGAAAAATTAGGAATTTCCTACTAAATCAATAAGCAATTTCGTTTTTAGGTGCATATCAAGTTGTTCCTCTTGGTAAGTTTCTAAACTCGTTTTTATACTAGACATCTACTAGTATTTTCTACGGATATATTCGTATAGAGATCTGATTTAAGTGATCCAGAACTTTCTGGAAAGGTATTTCATAGATCTACAACTCTTATGAAGGAACCAAAATCTAGTTTTGTTGGGATGTACCTGAAAAATGATCATGAAGTATAGGGCAGGTGCTGCCCAGATTTTCAGTTTTTGAAATATTCTATGTACTGCTGTTAGTAATTTTAGCATAACGCTTTGTACAAAATTGATATGATGGTGATTCAAGATTTTCTGAAACTCTAAGACATATACCTACAATTTTTATGAAGACTATAAAGTCTAGTTTATCCGAATAGATCTTCAAAACTGAGTCATAACGCGAAACAGTGAATCTATCCAGAAATTTTGTTCAAATGTTTTTGGATAATTTTCACCAATATCAGATTTAATTTGACTTGTTAAATCATTGAAATTATATAGATATTTGATTATGTATTTAAGTTATATAAACCCTTGAAAAAATTTAAAAAGTATTTTAGGAAGTGGACAGATTTGGTTGTTTTCGGCTTAGACGATTCGAACATCCCCAAGTTGTGATTGAATTGTATTGTGCTAAAACACCGAGGTTTGTGTATAAACTCGTACTATTTTTTCTTTCTGGAATATTTTGAAATAACCAAATATTTTTATTTTTCTTGTCTTCAATTTATATTGTTATATTCGTAGTATATCAAGTATTGTCAGATACTTGCTAAAATCACCTATTCGTACAGATTGTTTGATCATTTTGCATTCTTGTTGGGACTTCGTCCTTCTTGTGGCAGTGACTTTATCACTCATCTTGGCATGCCTCTTGATTCGGATCTTTTGCCATCTTGACTTTGTATTTGTAGTTCGTCTTGAATTATGGAACATATCTCTTCTACCATCTCTCTCTTCGACTAACGGTCGACTTCGACCATCTCCCAATCTCTCCGACGAACGCCCTCCACAGGAGAGCTCTTCTGATCAGCGGCTCAGGTAGGTTGTCTTCCCTATCTCTTATTCTGACTCATCTCGTTTAGCCATCTACTGCAGCAGCAAACGGTACTAAGGGCTCATTCCTTATTTGGAAGAATTTGCAAAAGTTTTCAAAGATTTTGTTTCATTGATAATTATATCACATTCGTTTTTCAACGGGCAAGAATATTTCCTCAATTTCTCTCACTAATAACTCTTAGATTTTTTTTTTTCATTTTTTTTTGGGTTTCAAAGGGTCTGTGTTTTAGCTGAATTCCCATCACTTACATGTTTGTTTACCGTTAGATTCTTGAAATGACTTGTTAAATTTTTGATTTTATTCATTATTTCAGGTCAGCTTTTATTTCATCTTATTCAACTTGATTTTGGCTTATTTGAATTGGGTTTGGTTATTTTTACTATTGGATTCATGAAATTTTAGTTAAAATTTAATTTTTAATCATTATTGGGTTTGTTTACTATTTTGCTCGTCTCTTTGACGAACCTTTTCATCTTTGTACTGTTTTGATCGTCTCTTTGGCCATCAACGCCTACTTCACTCCAACGACCGGTGACCACTCCCCCCCAGAACTTGGTGAATTTTGTGTAGTCCCCTGCTTTTCCCTACATTTCCCCTACTACTGTCAGAGCTACACCAGTGGTAGCGGTGATAGCCCTTTTGGTTTTTGGGTAGTGGTATTTTCTGTGTTTTCAGGGAAATTCTCGAACTTGTTGAAGAAAAGTTGGGCGCACAAGCACTAGCAAAGGAGAGAAACCTGTACGAGCGTCATCAAAGGGCGGTGGGAAGCGGTGCAAGAGCGTACAACTACATCGAGTACAGCAAGTCAACACAAGTTTGGTTCTCGGGAGTTGGTACGTCCCATTCTACGATTTTTCTTTTGGTGTTAGCTAATTTAATGTTACTTTAATTCACAATAGTTCAACCATTCTACTTGTGTACTTGTAGTCACTTGCTTCTTTCTAGTTTGATATTACTTTAGTTCACAATAGTTCAATCATTCTACTTGTGTACTTATAGTCACTTGCTTCCTTCTAGTTTGATTCGTTGTTCGTCGTGCACTAGCGAGTCTTTTTAGATTGGTCGTAGGTGTAGTGGCTGTAGTCTGGGATGATAGATTAAGGGCATGTCCTCGTGTGGGGCAGAGTGTGGGGCCTGGGTCAGGGTGTGGGATGGGAGGCAGGGGAGGTAGAGGGGGAAAGGGAGCTTGTAGGTTGAGAATTGGGTCATGGAACATAGGTTCGCTAATGAGTAAGTCCTTAGAGTTGGCGAAGATCCTTCAGAAGAGGAAGATTAATATAGCATGTGTCCAGGAGACTAGGTGGGTCGGATCGAGGGCGAAAAATGTAGATGGGTATAAGCTGTGGTACTCAGGAGTCCTGAAGGTTAAGAGCGGAGTTGGTATCCTGGTAGATAGCCATCTTAGAGACTCGGTGGTTGAGGTCAGGCGGGTGAATGATAGAATAATGACTATTAAATTGGTGGTGGGTGAGTATACTCTAAATGTCGTTAGCGCATATGCGCCGTAAGTAGGCTTGGATGAGGAGATTAAGAGGCATTTTTGGGAGGGGTTGGATGACATCGTTCGTAGCATTCCGCCTTCCGAGAGGTTATTTATAGGAGGAGATTTCAATGGTCATATTGGGTCATCTGCAGGTGGGTATACTGAGGTACATGGCGAATTTGGTTTCGGAGAGCGGAACGGAGGGGGAACTTTGTTGTTGGACTTTTCCAAGGCATTTGATCTAGTGATTGCGAACTCTAGTTTTCCTAAGAAAGAGGAACATTTGATTACTTACCAAAGTTCGGTGGCGAAGACTCAGATTGACTATCTCCTCCTCAGGAGATGTGACAGGAGGTTCTGCGAGGATTGCAAAGTTATCCCAGGTGAGACCTTTACAATGCAACATAGGCTTTTGGTGATGGACATGGGTATTATGATAAGGAGGAAGAAGAGGTTAGTACGAGGCCGCCCGAGGATTAGGTAGGGCTCCTTAACTAAGGATAAAGCTCAGGAGTTGGTAGGAAGGTTATCGGCAATGGGAGCTTGGAGAAGTAGTGGGGATGCAAATACTATGTGGTCGACGATAGCATACTGTATAAGGAGGGCAGCAAGAGAGGTGTTAGGGATATACTTGGGACGCACCGGTAGCCACAAAGGATACTGGTGGTGGAATGCAGTTGTCCAAAGTAACGTGGAAGCGAAGAAGGCAGCTTACCTGTGGTTAGTAGGGAGCACTGGCGAGGAGGAGAAGAGAGCGAACATTGAGAGATATAAGGTTGCTAGGAAGGAGGCGAAGATGGCAGTAACGGAGGCTAAGACGACAGCTTTTGCTCGTCTGTATGAGGAGCTAGAGAACAAAAGTGGGGAGAAAAATCTATTCCGACTAGCTAAGGCAAGAGAGTGGACGGCTCAGGATCTTGACCAAGTAAGGTGCATAAAAGATGATGACGGAAAAGTTTTGATGGGGGATGACCAGATTAAGAGGCGATGGCAGACCTACTTTTATAAACTTCTGAATGAATAAGGGGATCAGGATATCGTATTAGGGGATTTGAGGAATGCCGACAGCCTGCATGAATTAAGTGATTGTAGGAACATTGAGGTCGATGAGGTCATGAAGGCAATGCATAAGATGAGGAGGGGCAGATCTACCGGGCCAGACGAAATTCCGATTGAACTTTGGAGGTGTATAGGTAGAGCAGGCTTGGAATGGCTTACTAGGCTGTTTAATGTTATATTCAAGACTAATAGGATGCCTGAAGAGTGGAGGTGGAGTACAATGGTCCCGCTGTATAAGAACAAAGGCGATATTCAGAGCTGTAACAACTATAGGGGTATCAAATTACTAAGTCATACCATGAAATTCTGGGAGGGAATGGTAGAAATGAGAGTGCGGAGGACGGTGTCTATTTCAGACAACCAGTTCGGGTTCATGCCGGGGTGATCTACCACAGAAGCTATCCATCTTATTAGGAGTATGGTGGAACAATACAGGGATAAAAAGAAGGATCTCCACATAGTGTTTATCGATCTAGAGAAAGCGTACGACAGGGTTCCTAGAGAGGTCTTATGGAGATGCTTAAAGGTTAAAGGGGTCCTGATTGCCTACATTAGGGTGATCAAAGACATGTATGATGGAGCTAAGACTCGGGTTAGGACAGTAGGAGGCGATTCCGAGCATTTTTTGGTTGTTACGGGGTTGCACCAAAGGTCTGCGTTCAGCCCTTTCCTATTTGCCCTGGTGATGGATGCCATAACACATAATATTCAAGGGGAGGTGCCATGGTGCATGCTATTTGCTAATGACATAGTCCTAATTGATGATACAAGACGCGACATCAATGAGAGGCTAGAGGTTTGGAGGCAGGCCCTTGAGTCTAAAGGTTTCAGGTTGAGCAGGACGAAGACGGAATATCTCGAGTGCAAATTTGGGACAGAGCCGACAGACGCGGGAGTGGAAGTAAGGCTTGACTCTTAAATCATCCCTAAGAGGGGTAGTTTCAAGTACCTGGGATCAGTTATCTAGGGGACCAGGGAGATCGACGAGGATGTCACACACCGTATAGGGGTGGGGTGGATGAAGTGGAGGTTAGCAACGGGAGTCCTGTATGACAAGAAAGTGCCACCGTTACTAAAAGGTAAGTTTTATAGAGCAGTAGTTAGATCGGCCATGTTGTATGAGACCGAGTGTTGGCCGGTTAAGAACTCATACATCCAGAAAATGCAAGTAGCAGAGATGAGGATGTTAAGGTGAATGTGTGGGCATACAAGGATAGATAAGATTAGGAATGAAGACATTCGAGAGAGGGTGGGCGTGGCCGCCATGGAGGACAAGATGCGAGAAGCAAGACTCCGATGGTTCGGGCACATCCAGAGGAGGATCACTGAGGCACCGGTGAGAAGTTGTGAGCGACTGGCAGTGGTGGGCACGAGGAGAGGTAGAGGGAGACCTAAGAAGTATTGGGGAGAGGTGTTCAGGCAAGATATGACGCGACTTAGGATTACTGAGGACATGGCCCTTGACAGGGGATCGTGGAGGTCAAGCATTAAGGTTGTAGGTTAGGGGCAAGTTGGGAATATTAACATAGCGCGCTAGAGTGAGATTAGCCAGTTAGGAATTAAGCTTAGGATGCTACTGATCAGCTACCGAGGCAGGGCTGTATATGCTAGATATTAGTATACTTTCCTCTTTCTTGTATTTCCTACATTCCTTATATTGCTGTTACTTTGTTATTTTATATTTTATTGTGTATGTTATGTTATTTTATTATGAGTCTATTGCTAGTACTAATATATCGTTCCTGGTTTCTTTCTTGAGCCGAGGGTCTCCTGGAAACAACCTCTCTGCCCCTCGGGGTAGAGGTAAGGTCTACATACAATATTACCCTCCCTAGACCCCACTTGTGGGATTATACTGGGTTGTTGTTGTTGTTGTTGTTGTTGTTGTTGTTATTGTTGTCTTGAATTATGGAACTTGTCCGTATTAAGTACAAACTAGGAAGCCATCTTTAATATGGTTCTTGATTCTCTTGTATATTAGGTTTTGACCCTACTTGATTTGGAGCTTTGGTCCATTTTGATATATGATTATTCTTAGTCTGATGGCATGACGTACATATTGGGCGAGAAAAGAAAAATGGATATTTGGTATACTCTCTTAGAATGATAGTTTACACTTTTTTGATTCTTAAACATTGTTTATTGGTATTTGGAAACACTTCAAAGTTTGATATTGATATGTTTGATATATTTGTTCACTTATGTTAAATTGAGCTAACTATTACTGAAGAAGGGAATTGGAGAGCCTAAAGTTTATACACCACTAAGCTTTATGCTTAGCGATAGTTATTTTCTATCGTAGGTAATGTTCGGGATGAAATCTGAAGATGGCCATAATAAACCTTTTTTGGAGATCTTGGAGATCACATTTGCATATGCACCTTGGTATTGCATAGTTTTGGGACATTACATGATATACAGAATATACCTTATATATATATATATATATATATATATATATATATATATATATTTGGAGGCTTGTTGGATTTTGAGATCAAAAATCTTGTAACTTAAATTTGGCAACTTATTTTGCTATATTTAATGTGTGTATCAATAACTTAAGTCTTGCAATATGCTGAATTTACACTTTGTCTTGTGAATATGTACAATACAAACTTGCAGTGATGTTGAATAAAGTATAAATTTGTTAGGAAGTTACTTTAATCTCTTGATTATTCAAGAAGGGTTATATCACCTTATATTAATATTTTTTGACATTTTATTTTATTTAAATAATATTATGGAGTTTTTTCAAAAAAAAAAATATTGCACTTTGAACCTTTTTGCATGGGCCTATTTCCGCTACTAAATTATTCTGAATATTTTTAAACTAATATCTTTTTATACTATGTTATAATTAATAAATTAGATTTGTTTCCTAAGTAGCACCCTCCCAAAGGGGTCTCTACACACATGATGTTATGCAATTTAAATGCAAGTCACAACCTATATGACTCATTTGATTAAATCTATATGAAGATCCCTGAAGGATTTAAAATACTTGAAGCATATAATTCAAAGTCTTAATAAATGTACTCGATCAAATTATAAAGATCTTGTACCGTTTAAATCAATCTGGGCGCATGTGATATAATCGCCTCATCGAATATTTGCCAAAAGAAAGTTACATAAATGATGTTATTTGTCAATCTATCTTTTTAAAAAAATTGTCATCAGAATTTGTTACACTTGTTGTTTATGTTGATGACATAAATCTTGTTAGAACTCCACAAGAGATCCAAAAGGCAATTGAATATCTTAAGAAAGAATTTAAGATGAAAGATCTTGGAAAAATAAAAAATTGTTTTGGTCTGCAAATTGAATATTTAGCAGACGAGATCTTTATCCATCAATTTTCCTATACAGAAAGGGTCTTTAAACACTTTTACATGGACAAAACACACCCATTAAGTACACCAATGGGTGTTTGATCACTTGAATTGAATAAAAATCCATTCAGACCTCCATAAGAGGATGAGGAACTCATTGGTCCTAAAATACTCTATCTCAGTGTAATTGCTATGCACTTATGTATCTTGCTAATGCTAACTGTGAGCACGTGATTT
This sequence comes from Nicotiana glauca, assembly GCA_026770625.1. Taxonomy (NCBI): domain Eukaryota; kingdom Viridiplantae; phylum Streptophyta; class Magnoliopsida; order Solanales; family Solanaceae; genus Nicotiana; species Nicotiana glauca. Next base: position 131,519 of record MU783885.1, on the reverse strand, counting down.
TTGCCTTATGTGAATTACCCCCATAAATTCAAAACAAAACAACTTCTTTCATTATTTTTCAATTTTTGTGATAATTGTTGCATTTTATTGGTGCATTCTAATGAAAAATATAAAAAATACATTTGGCGTTTGCATGTAGGATTATAAAGAGAATATAAAAAAATAATAATAAAATAGTTCCTTTTTTTGCATTGTTAATTATTGAATTTGCCACGAAATAGTTTTTAAATAATTTTAGGAATTTATTAGTTTAACTTTGAAAATATATTAGGTCTTTATTTTAATTTTATTGCGTTTTATAAAGTCGAAAAAATGTAAAAAATATAATGCGAACAAAACAAATAAAATAAATAAAAGGAAAACAATTAAAAACAAAAAAGAGTGGGCTTAATTGGAGACCTAGATTGGGCCATATACAACGCCTGGCCCAAACCACTTACCCACGCCCAAATTGACCTAGTCCAGTCCCCACCCGATCCGATCCGTTACCCAGTCAAAACGACCCCGTTTGGTCAATGATTGATCCTGGCCGTCTAGGATACTTAGATGAATGGACAGGAAGTGGGTGTTACAGGGTATAAGAGTGTAGGATTACCCTCCTCACCCCCTTACCTTCGTCTCCAAACACCCTAGAGACTAAACCTTTAACGCCGCCGCCGGAAACCGCCCACAGCGGCGGCGTTTGTCCAAATTATCCCAAATTTTCACCTTGCCTTCCCCTCGCTCCCCTATCCCCAAATCCACTCTCGTTTTTCCTCCAAATCCTAACCAAACACCCCAAATCTTCCAAACCCTAGGCGCTGCCACCACTGTGCACGGCGGCGCCGACCCCAAATGATCCCAAAATAATACCCTAGCCTCCCTTAACCTTCCTCATTCCTAATCCTCAACCAGATTTTTTCGAATATCAGCAGAACTGTTCGAATTTCAAATCAAAGACTCCCCTCAAAACCCTCGTTCACGCAATCGGCCTGAAATTCACACCACATGGTCTCCTCCTTCCCCTGATGGCAAATCCAGTGTCAATGTTGCTCGAACCTCGCCAGAGTTGGGTGATCTTGAGGAGATAAGCCGGCAGAATCCCATGGGCCCTAAATTTAGGGTTTGATGAACCCTAATTCGAATAGGCATTCAGGCTAGTCCTACCAGTAAGTTCTATTTGTGATTTTGTTATTTACTCATCTCATGAATGTTTGATTCAACTGTGACAATTAGTCTCGCTTTAATTCCTGTTTTGAATTTTAGTTTATTTTAATTCTGATATGATTTTGCGTTACTCTGAACATTTGGATGTCTGCTAATTACCTCAAGTAATTTTGTTAGTATAATTGGATTTTTGTTATTTTTGATTCCGCTTTGAGTTTTTCTTCTAATAGTAATAATGTTGCGTTTGGTTGTGATATGTGTTTTGTTTAATTTCAGCTTTGTTCGTGCTAATATAGATTTAAGTTTGTTTTTAGCTTGTTTAATCAAATATTTAACAGAGTTGTTAGATTTGTTAGTTTAGTAATCAGATTGTTAGTATAATGGTTGGATTTGGGTAAATAACCGTCGTTGCTAACCATGGTTGGAGGGGCTGGGAGTGTAGCTAGATCAGTTTGGTAATTTCAGGGTTAAGGTAAGGGCAGTAAGGGTAATTCACCAAAGGAATCTGATAGTAACTGAATTTAAAAGTTACTAGAAGCACCTAGAAGGGGTCGAAATGGAATTTCAGTAACTTTTAGTGTACTAACTTGTGACACAAGTCAGAAAATAAGGGACTAAGTGAGTAAATAAACAGGGACTAAGAGTGTAAAAACTGAAATATGAGGCTGCACCTTTGGTGCCTATAAAAGGGCATGCTCTTTGCCTTGAATGAGATCCCTGAAAATTCCAAAAATCCCTTCCAGCTTATAATTCCCTCCCAAAACCCTCTTCTTACAAGCTGAAAGCTCAAATTCGAATTTCAAATTCAAAGAAATCCAAATCTGAGTTCCAGTAGCAAAAACCTTCAATTTTAGGTCTAAAATTTCCAGAAAAAAACCAGCATAACTCCAAAAACTCCAAAAAATATTGTTCTATTGAAGTATTTAGGTTAAATTCAAGTTATAGTGGTTAATTAACATCTTTTAGCTTGGGGTTCTGATTGCTGAAGTTGTTATGAAATTTCCTGGGTTAATCTCAAGTGTGTTGAGCTCAATTAAGGCTGTTTTGAGTCATTTTACTGGATGCTATCCATTTGTCTGCACTCCTGAGTCACAGTGACATAATTTTAGCTTTCGAGTGATTTCCTGGTTGTGTTGCTGTTGAGTTATCATTGTTAACTGCTTATTGCCGCTGCTGATCCTATTTTCCTCTTCCTTTTATCTTAATTCCAGGTACATGTTCTGAACTTTATGTAGACTACCAGCTGAGAAAATGAAATGAAGTGCAGTTTCATTTGTTGCTAATTGTTATGAATAATTCTACTGTCGTTTAAATGGCATTCTGCTATAGTTCTAAAGTAGTTTTTTTTCTCATTTTACATTTCTGAACTGGACTGTACAATATACATATATTTCTGATTGTATTCACTGATTGACTTGGATAAAACTTGTAAGTTGATGAGTGGACAGACTAGGACTGCTCCTAGACCTTTAAGTTTGTTCATGAGTTCATGTCCATGTGTAGATTGTTAGACTGTTGAAATTATGATCTATGGTTAGCCTTGATAATTCCAGGTGTAGTTAATCCTTAGGAATTTGAACTGAACTTGGTAATTCCGTGTGTGATCATGAAGTTAAATGTTTAAGCCGTGTCTTGTAATTGAGAATTAGATTGCATGTCCTATGTTAATCCATTTTCAACGACTATATTGTAACTTTCAGGTTAATTAAAACCCAGGAAATATTAAAATGATGTTAACTTTTCATATCTAGCCATTAACAGGTGAACCCATTAGATTATAAGTCACATTCAAATCAGCAACTTGTTTGACATAATTACGCATGTGTTAGCAGATTTTGGGCTAACCATGAACCCCTTCCTGTTCGCATCCATAACTGTGGCCAAATCATTGGCCAGCCTCTCAGAGGCCCAACGTGGGCGGAGGGTTTATTCACAAGCTTGGGCCAAGGTTTCAAGGCCCAAAAATTGTTATAAGTCAAAACCCTTTAAAGATTATATAGGAATGTAGGAATTAATTTGCAAATATAAATTTGGGTTTCGAGTTAGGTGGTGGGTTCAAACTAAGAGGGTCATCCTTTTTGTTTAAATTCGGACTTGAATTCGAGGCTTGAATTTATAAATATAAATTAATTAGACCCGTTTAGAAACGAAAAATAAATAGAAAATATTAATTTTCTTTAGGTTGACCTTTAAATAATAAAAGTGAGATGGTTCTCACCAAACAAAAATATACAAATTGCGGGGCCCTCATTAAATGCTTATCCTAAAAATGCTTAGAATTCGGGATGGACTGTTTAGCGAATTTCACGGCATTCCTCAAAGTTAACAATACGCTAGTCGCTTTAGGGCCGCCATTAAATAATTTTACCTTCCTAAATACGGGTCCACATTTATGCTACCTAAATCCAAATCTCAGCGGCGTTAGAATATATCAAAAATCACGGGTGCATTTATGTGACGTGGTTCGAGGCGTGTTTTAACAATGTTGCAAATTCCTTAAAAATTAATTTAAAAGCAATAAGTATTTTAAATTGCACTTTAAGTTGAAGCATGTATTAAAATCAGATATTTAGCCATTTATAGTAGTTAAGCGACCGTGCTAGAACCACGGGATCCGAGGGTGCCTAACACCTTCCCTCGGCTCAACAAAATTCTTTACTTAGAATTTCTGGTTCGCAGACTCCATTCGGGAAGTCGAAAGTTTCCTCGATTTGGGATTTAAGTTAAACCGGTGACTTGGGACACCAAAAGCCAATCCTTTCCCAAGTGGCGACTCTAAAAAAACAAATAACTAATCCCATTTCGAATAATGTCACTTTAAATAGAAAAACTCCCTTATACATTTATCATTCGGGGCAGGTGTGTAAAAAAAGAGGTGTGACACTAACAAATGTGGTGCAGATCGTATTGGTTATGCACATACACGATTAGAATGCGGAGACTCAAATATTTGAAACATGTTTTCATCAGGGGGAGTAAAATATGCGATGCACTCTTTTTTCCTTACTAAAGTTTTTTCCTATAGGTTTTTCTTATAAGGTTTTTAATGAGGCACCTAATAATGCGTATTACTAAATATGTGTACTCTTTTTCCTTCACTAGAATTTTTTCCCACTGAGTTTTTCCTAATAAGGTTTTAATGAGGCACATTATCTTTTAATGAACATCTAAGGGGGACTGTTATAAATATATTATATTATGGATGTTCATTTAGTACTCCATTGTAAATAAGCTTCCTGAAGAAGCTTATCCATATGAGACTCCTCTATTTAGTACTCTATTGGAAATAAGTCTCCTAAAGAAGCTTATCTTTTCGGTACTCGGTTATGGACAAATATTACTCACGATAGAAGATTATCCATACCAGGTACAATAAGCTTATCCTTTCGATACTCCGTTATGGAGAAACATTACCCCGGTAAAAGATTATCCATACCGGGCACAATAATCTTATCCTTTCGATACTCTGTTATGGATAAAATTACTTCAGGTAGAAGATTATTCATACTGTGTATAATAAGCTTATCCTTTCGATACTCCGTTATGGATAAACATTATTCCTAGTTAAATATTATCTATATCTGGTACAGTAGCAGCTTACACAGCAGATTGCAGTAGCAGTTTATACAGCAACTTGCTTTTTTCTATAAATAAAGGAAATTTCGATTTATTATATACATAAACTTAAAGTTAAATAATATATCAGTTTCTCTCTATATTTATCTTTAATATATTTACTTTATCTTTAGTTTATTTACTTTACTGTCGTTATTTTATAACACCCTAAGAAATTTAGGTGTGCAATTGCTAAATATCGCGAAGTTATATATTGTCCCATACTTGTTTATTGCAAGCTGCCTCTGCCAATTTCAAACAACAGCATCTGAACACGTGACTAAAACCATCAGGTGTGAGGTGTTTGTCGCAGTCAGCCAAATCAGCCAAATCGAATAAAAACAAACCCCGCAGTTTCTAACGTCAGCCTAACAAAGTGACGCCGTTAGAACCTTTTTCCCCTCCCTTTACGAGTCCGAAACTTTTCTAACAGGTATTTGGATAAAAAGTACTTTTTTTAATATTAAAAAAAATAAATTACACAAATAAGTATTTCGTAATACTATACTGCGAATTATTTTAACAAAAATTTGACCGTTAAAATAATTTATAATATAGTAATACAAAATATTAAAAAATTACTTTTTTTAAGTAATTCGCAGTACTATATTGCGTTTTAGTAAAACGTAATATAAAATTAAGCTCTAAAATAGCAGTACAGTACTGCAAAGTACTTGCAATTGTGGCTTGGACTTTATTGCTCCATTTTCTAAATTTGTTTTGCAAAATATTTTTAGTTGAGAGATATCACAAATTATTTTGAATATTTTAAAATTATTTAAATATTTTGTAATTTCAAGGAACATACAAAATTGATCGACCGTATCCTCAAAATTGTGTAAAAAAGGTGTTATGCATATCTTGACGACTTTAACTTCTATATGGCAATATCCTCATACGTCATTACGTTGTGTTAATGCATATCTTGCAAAATTTAACTTCTATAAATTGATACAATAAAAATATATTTACACTAATAAGTTATCAATTATGTAGTTATAAGTGATTGTCCTAACAAATAAGATTAGTAACGTTGAAAATAAAGCAAATTAATAATTTACTTTAATATGTTAAATATACTTATTTTTTATAATATCATTATTTATAAGTTAAACTAATTTTAGTATACACGCTTTGCGTGTGTATCCTATATCAATGAATACATTGTTTTAAAAATTATATAAATATGATTGAATAATATGTTTGACTTATAAAATAAAAATTAAAGAAAAAGTATAAATTTCTGAAAATGAAGAATGCAGATGATGATGATGATGATGATGATGATGATGATGATGATGATGATAATAATAATAATAATAATAATAATAATAATAATAATAATAATAATAATTAATGGCAAGTCATTTATAATATATTTTTTCTTCTATTTTTTATCCATATCACTTCAAGTATGCATTTTTATCAATTTGATTCTTAATGATATCCTATAACAGAATTTTCTCTATTTTTTTAATTTCTTTTAATTTTAATGCTCTTCTTATCGAAACAAATAAATATATCTTGTGAGCTCAAATAATTTTTCTTACACGAAGAATTTGAAAACTAAATAAATTGGGTTCCTTAGCTAATTAGTTAATTTGAAGACTTTATTATCTATTTTCAACATTAAAGAAAATAGTTTTACATTTTTTATTAAAATTCTTCATATTAGCTTATCCATAGTTTTGAATATTTAATTGTAATTATTATTTTATCCTATAAAAAATTATATTTTCAAAGAGTAAAAAATTTGATCTGACATTTTCTTATGTTAATATCTAATATTTCACTTTTGAATCTTTGGGTTTGTAGAATCATAAGTTTTATTGACTTTCTCAACCATTTTTCTTCCTCTTTCTCTCTGTTTTGTATTCCTAAGTATTTGGTTAGTAATTTATTCTAATTATTGATCAATGTTATTTTTAAATATTATAATAATAATAATAACTATTATTATTATCAAAATAAAAATTAGGAAGAATTAAACAAGAAAATACACGCTAAAACCTTCTGCCAGCTTACGTTATTTGATGATTGGATATTGGTTCCCGGAAATCCAGTAACTTTTGCGTAAATTCTGTATTTATATTAAGAAATTCACTAAATATTTGTAATATCTAACTGTGAACCCAATTATTATTGCATATTAATCTAAATTATATTAGAAACCCATAAGCCTCAAATTCTGAATCCGCCTCTGTCTACTAAGTTGTTGGTTTCTTTATGAGCCTTATCATTATTGCTACCTCAAATTCCTAGAAAATAATAAGGCTCAAATATTATTTGATAGATTGTATTGGTAAAAGTAGTCTAGACAAAGTTGGATAGCCTAGGATCAGAAATTGTAACGATAGAAAATCATGGGTAAATTAACTTCCTAAATATTAGGAACTTTTATATAATTCAAATTAAATAAGGAAAGATTTAATAACTAAAATTTTAATTGATTTGAGAGTTCTAAATATTAGAGTAAAAATAAAATGATCACCCCTAAATAAAAGGAAAACAGTTAAAATGACTATATTGTCTAACATGAACTCTATTTTAAAGGGTAAAAAAGACGAACGATATTTCGTTAAGGGCCTTCGTGCTTTTAATATAGTATAGATAGATATAGATTGGATAATCTTGCTTGAAAAGAGGGAGAGAAACACACAAAAAAAAAAAAAACAAAAAAAAAAGTCGATTTAACCCAAAATAGAAACTACCAATTAATGTGATACGGTGAACTTAACATATTTACCTATTTGTAAAAAATACTAGTTTTAGTGTACGCGCTTTGCGCGTGTAACACATATCAAAAGAGATAAATTTTTCAAAAAATAACATAAATAATACTATAAATATGTGTCTCTATTATAAAATAAAGATGAAAAAAATTACAAATTCCTGAAAATAATAAATAATCATATGTTAATTATAGGAGTAATGTTTGATTGAATGGTAAAGATGTGTTTTATTTATACATATGGACCAAGCTAGGAATACATGTACTTATGCCATATTATGCATTACCAATAATTGAAAAGGTTTTATGATCCATATTTTACTTAGTTTATGAGAGTGCTAAAACTTGTATCCTTATTCTAATCATGTGTTAGTAATCATATTAGGCATCCCAACTTGAAAAATTCTAACCGTTATGTTTAAGGGTTTGGATCCAGCCTAGCGGTTCTTTTCCAGTTCGTTTCCATTAGTTGCTTTACTAGATAAAAATATTATAGGAGTAATATTTGGTTGAAAGATAAGGATGTCGTTTGATTTCAGATATCGGACCTATTTACGTAACGTGCGTTTATGCCATATTAATTTATAATTATCTGAGTCTGACAGTTGAAAAGATTTTATCCATATTTTCTTAGTTTATGAGAGTGCTAAAACTTGTATCCTTATTCTAATCATGCCTTAATAATCACATTAGGCATCGCAACTCGTCAAATACTAACTATTCCGATAAATGATATCTCAATCGTATCTTACTCTATATGCGATGTTCTACTAAAGTATTTCATACACGTGATCGATTACATAATACAATCATATCTTATTCCTAATATAAGTGAGACAAAGCATATACACAACTCTTATTAAAAATAAATTTTTTATCTTATATATGTGTAAGGCGGGTACTAAGATTTGCTTATTACATTGACTAATTAGTTGAATGTTAAGTAAAATTAACTTATATAACTTATAAGCTTACTCAAAAATACTCTTCTTCATTTTTGCCTGATTTATTGGGTCTGTATCGTAATTGATTGGATTAAAAGTAACGACATATAGGACTAAATTTAAATAAAGAAATTAGTAGTAGACTACTAAAATAAGAAAAAAATTCATGGCCATGACTAAAATGAAAATAAATAAGTCATAAAATATAAACTAATGAATTAATGAATGAGTCATCTTGACTCTTGACACAACAAAATAATATTCTTGGAATCAAGAAAGAGATAATGCAAGAAAAAACCTACAGCAAAAATTAGAAAAAGAAAGTCACATAAACACGCACAAAAACGAACGACAATTAAAGGAGAAATCAAATAGTATTTGGTTCAATCGATTTGGTAAAATCTTATTTGATATTGAAATTCCAATTTTCGAACTTTTTACATAGTTTAAATAAGGAAACACTTAATAATTAAAATTTTAGTGTATTTCAAAGTCCTAAAAATTAGAAAAAATAATTAAAAGACAATTCTATCCAATATAAAATCTGATTTTAAGAGGTAAAAAAGGCGAACGATATTTCGCTAAGGTCGTTCGTGCTTTTTTAATATAGTATAAGATAGATAACCGCACTAATTTTAATAAGCGATCTTTGCTAAATTACTCCAAGTTAGTATGTCACTCAATGTCAAGTTTAATATAAAATTTATGTTCCTTGAAATTAAAAAAATGTTTAAATAATTTTAAAATATTCAAAACAATTTGTGATACCTCTCAACTAAAAATATTTTGCAAAACAAATTTAGAAAATGGAGCAATAAAGTCCTAGCCGCAATAAGTACTTCGCAGTACTGTACTGCGTACTGCTACTTTAAAGCTGCGTTTTAGTTATTTTAATATTTTGCAGTACTTTGGGAATTATTTTAACGGTCAAATGTTCGTTAAAGTAATTTGCATTATAGTACTACAAAATATTTGTGTAGTTTTTTTTTTTAGTATTAAAAACGTGTTTTTTGTCCAAATACCAATTAGAAAAGTTTCGGACTCTCTCTTTACCTCCTTTCAACGTCAAATATAACTCCCCCGTCTCCTCTCTCCTTCTCCCCACAGTCCTCTACCAGAAAAAGCTGAATTACAAAAAAGTACTCATTTGTTAGAAATGGATAGGGTTGAAATCGGTGTAGTACCGGGTATGGATATGCCGATCATGCACGACTGTGATCGGTACGATTTTGTTGACGATATCGGGTCGGGTAATTTTGGAGTTGCGAGACTCATGAGAGATAAGCAAACTAAAGAGCTAGTTGCTGTAAAGTATATCGAAAGAGGCGATAAGGTTAGTTTCGTATTACGAATTTTGCATTTGAGTTATATGTAACCTGTTTGTATAACATGTCACTTGCAATTTATTAAAGTTTACCCATCAGTTACCTTTTAAGTCACTTGATTGTGTATATATTTTTTACATTATCATGGTACAAATTTTAAACTGAATTTTGAATTTAAGTTATATGCATGGATTGTGCAATGAATTTCTTACCACGTCAGTATAATATGTCATTTACCATTAAAGATTATACATCAATTCTATTGAATAAAGTTAGCTGCAATTATTTTTTAAGTGACTTAGATTATGTTTATAATTTTTATACCGTCGGTGCACAAAACTTAAACTTCACTATTTTTGCATTGAGTTTAAGTTCTATGTACTGATGGTTATTTATTAGGTAATTACGTGTAATTTCTTGATAAACATTAATTTGTAATCTAGTAAAAATTGAAACTAGCCTGCTAACATATGTTAAAAAAATTCATTGATAGTGTAAAAGAATCTTTACATTGCCAGATGTCACTGCATTTAACTTGAACCCTTTTGGATTTTTGGATTCTTGTAATTTGTGCAGTCAACTTGATTTTGATGTTTCCATCTGCTTTTGGCGAGAAACTTTTTTTGTTTTGGTGATTCAAATTTTGCTTTTTCCCCCCTTTATTAACAAGACTTATCCAAGTTGCTAAACTTGATGTGGTTGTTTCCCTTTTTTGGCAGTTTTCCAAACTTTATGTCGGGGAGTTATGGAATTTAAGATATATGAATTGACACCTTTCTTGCACTATCCATAGTTTCCTACTTTTATATGTTACCAACTCACACCTACTATATTTAACAGATCTTCTTATGCATATAAGTTACCTTTTAAGAAGTTTGATAGAGTAAAAAAGTTTCACCCGAGGATTTTAAATCATATACACCGTCAACTTAGAATTTATTGACACCCCAACTTTGTTTGGGACCGAGGCATAGTTGTTATTGTTGTTTTATAAGTGCAGTTTAATCATTTAGAGTTTTGAAGATTACTAATCTACTCTTACCATCTTAGACAGTTACCTATAGTTTGTTTTAAGTATATGATTGCTTAAAAGTTTTCTATACTCTCAGTAAAGAAAAGTTAAACGCTAAATTAAACCATGCTTTTTCGGAGGATAAATATAATCAGTTTAAAAAATCTGTGTAGTTACCCTGATACCAATTCACTTTATTATAGACAACTAACTAGATGGTGTGAGAGATCTTTACACGGTAAGTATATAAAATCAAAGCTATTAATTGTAGTAGGATAAGCACAATGGGTTCACTGAAATCTTTTCATTGTTGTTTTTCTAGAAAACTATCAACATGGTTAATCTCAAGGGGCCGATTTGACTTCAGAGTTTGTTAGATACTAATTAGTTATAGTGCTAAAACCAAGCTAGGGGAAAACTTGTGCTTCATAAAAGTTTTTTGGCCTTGTTGAGCGTAAATATAGTAAGTTTTAAAGAAATTCCATAATCTGTAGTTATGTCAGGTAGCGGGTATTCAGTGAAATAGTCGAGATATGTGCAAGCTGGTCCAGACACCATCTTCATCATGTCAGAAATTCATGCTTACAATAATTCCTGTCTAAAAAACAGGCATGGCTCTATAGTAAGATGAGCTTTGTATGTGCTATTTTGGTTGCTTCATGAGTTAATATATAT